>ML786821.1:302036-357152 GCA_009831015.1 Picea engelmannii | reverse complement strand
AGATGGATGTTAAGTCATCTTTTCTTAATGGAGATCTAGAGGAAGAAGTATATATGGAGCAACCTGAAGGATTCTCATTGACAGATAATCCTAATTATGTTTGCAAGTTGAAGAAGGCCTTATATGGACTGAAACAAGCACCATGAGCTTGGTATTATAAACTGGACAAATTTTTACAAGACAAAGAGTTCAAGAAAGGTATTGTTGACAGCAATCTCTACATTAAGTCTGAAGGTGATAATCTACTAGCTGTTTTGGTTTATGTAGGTGATATTATTTTTGGTTGTACTAATGAATCATTTGTCCAGTGGTTTGATAACTCTATGCAAACGGAGTTTGAGATGTCCATGATAAGAGAACTGTCATATTTTCTTGGTTTACAAGAAAATCAGAGTTCTGTAGGAATATTTATCTCTCAAGAAAAACATTTGAAAGAGATGTTGAAGAAATTTTAGATGGAGGATTCCTCTCCTGTTAGTACACCTATGGTGGTTGGTTGCAAGCTTAGTAAAGATGTTATGTCACCTGATGTTGATCAAAGGACATACCGATCAATGATAGGTAGTCTTCTGTACATCACAGCATCCCATCCTAATATAATGCAAGCTGTTGGAATGGTAGGTCGTTATCAGTCATCTACTAAACAAAGTCACTTGGTAGTTGTCACAAGGATATTCAAATACTTGAAAGGAATTGGGAAAACTGTGTTGATGAGAGAAAAAGAACCAGTGGAGGAGCATTCTTTCTGGGTGACTCATTAGTAGCATGGCTTAGTAAAAAGCAAGGATCTATTTCCTTATCAACTACAGAAGTAGAGTACATTGTTGCTGCTACTTGTTGCACTCAGATTTTGTGGATGATCCAAACTCTTGCAGATTTGAAGGTAAACTATACTGATCCAATTACAATTCACTGTGATAACACCAGTGCCATTAGTGTCTCCAAGAATCATGTTCTTCATTCCAAGACTAAGCATATTCCAATAAAATACCATTTTCTCAGAGAACAAGTTACAAACAGAATTGTTCAACTGAATTATATTTCTTCCACAGAACAGATTGTTGATATCTTTACTAAACCGTTAGCAACGACCCCTTTTGGATATCTTCGTCAAAAGTTGGGGGTTATAAATTCTTTCGTTTAAACTAGTCACCTGGTCAGGGGGAGTACTTATTGAATATATGTTGTATTTCTAAGCTGCTCATAGTTGACAGGGGGAGTATGTACTGCAACAACTCAGGGGGAGCGTGTTTCTTCTTTAACATTGATGTCAAAGGGGGAGAAAGTGTGGTAATTTCAAGGATGCTACAGTGGTATAGTTGGACGTTCTTCAAGGGGTTGCCATCAATGCCAAAGGGGGAGATTGTTGGCATGTTTTTCAGACAGAGGCAGAGTATGCATGTTTGTCATTGATGGCAAAGATCAAGACCAACAGCACAACGATGATCGCATGGCAAGATCAGAAGCGAAAAATCTAGGAGTCAAGGAAGCAACTCATGACAAGAATGATGAAATTGCGAAATGCGAAACCACGACATTTTGGGGTTTCGGATACCGGGAGTTGGAGGTGTCAAGGACACTCATGACAAGAATGAAGAAACGGTGAAATGTGAAACATCGAAATATGTTGATTTGACTCCATTTCAAAGTTTCAGATACCGAGAGTTGGAGGTGTCAAGGACACTCACGACAAGAATGTCGAAACGGTGAAATGTGAAACACTGAAATAAGTTGATCTGACTCCATTTCGTAGTTTTGGATACCGAGAGTTGGAGGTGTCAAGAACACTCGCGACAAGAATGCCAAAATCATGAAATCTGAAACCATGACTTAATATGAGTCATTAATCAAAGAAAGATATGGACCTTTGATCTGAATCCATTTCAGAGTTTCGGATACTGGGAGTTGGAGGAGTCAAGGAAGAAACTCACGGCAGGAAATCACGATATGCGAAATCATGAAAAGATCTGGACCATCGAATCATCAAGATTGTGGACCATTGATCTGACTCCATTTTGGATTTTCGGATACCAGGAGTTGGAGGAGTCAAGGAAGCAACTCATGGCAGGAACTCGCGATATGTGAAATCACGAAAAGATCTGGATCGTTGAATCATCAAGATTGTGGACCGTTGATTTGACTCCATTTCAGAGTTTCGGATACCGGGAGTTGGAGGAGTCAAGAGTCAAGACTCTTCATCACAGGAGTCCCAAAGTTGCAAAATGTGAAACGTCGTTCATTTCGGGGTTTGTGACTTGGAGTGTCCAAATACTTCTCCACATGAATGACGAAATGTAGGAATGACGAAATGCAAAATCATGAAAGCACTTTATGGATAAACGCTTGGTCACAACTGTGGGCATGTGACGGAAGGAGCTTGCAAGTTGCAAGGCTCCATTTTGTGATCGAGAGTTGGAAGAGTAAGAGTGACTCGCAACAAATTCACGCAATGTGAAATTGTGAAATGCAGTTTCGAATAAGGTTGTGGTCACAGCCAGTGGTCACATCTGCGGAAGATGGAGGAAGGAGCTAGTGCAACCAAGCTCCATTTTGGAGATCGCGACTTGGAGAGTCGAGATGCCTCCCAACAGGAAAAGTCGAAATGTGAATCATGAAAGTGCCTTCTGAACAGGCGTGTGGTCACTGCCTAAGGCCACATGTGAAAGGAAAGGTGAAAGGTGCCAAAGGCACAAGGCTCAATAGGTTCACAGTGTAACTACTAGAAACTACTGATGGTCTCTGCCAGAGGACTCAAAGAGACTTCAGGGTGATTGCCAGAGAAGATGAAGAGTCTCGAGGCATCTTCCAGTGGCATGAAGACTGTTCATAGAGGCTATTGACAAATGTAAGACCGTTGGAGCCTGGAACTGCAATAGAGGGAATGAGCTCGACTGTGACAAAGAAGATGAAGAGTCTCGACTGCTGGAGAGGCTAAGGAATCTCGGCATAACACCCAGTGATGATGGACGCATGGGTTTAACCACCAGAGAAGCTCAAGAGTTGCAATGATGATCAGGAAGAGCACTCGGCATGGGGAGAGCATGCAGAAACATTGTGCATAGAGGATGCAGAAGATGCACAGAGAGAATAAAAACGCAGAATAGAGAAGAGATTGGGTGTTGTTGAGAGTGATGCAGGTGTGTAGAATGAGGTAGAGTGCAGCAACTGAAATGCACAGAAGAGGAATGGTACATAGAAGGTACATGGCGCACAGAGCATAAAAGGCAGAAGAACATAAAGTGTAAGGAAGGGGTGCAGGAAGACACTGATGCAGGTAGAGCAAAGCAGTGTAGCAGAACAGTGATGAGATCGGTAAGCCATTGATAAATATTGTATCACTGTTATAAATTTATATATAGAAAACTTTATATTTCAGGGTGGTAGGGAGCTGCTAGGGAGGACTGTTGTCCTCAGAGGTTCAAGTGGGTGCTTGAACATAGGGAGTTGTAGCTTCCATCTGGTAGCAACCAGAAAATCTAGGGTGGTAGGGAGGTGCAAGGGATAACTGTTGTTCTATGTTATACAGGTTGGTGCTTGTGTGACTAGAAGTTGGTGCTTCCATCTAGTTGGTGCTGGAACATTTAGGGAGTTGTTGCTTCCTTCTAGTGGGTACTAGAGAAATCAGGGAGTTGGTGCTTCCTTCTAGTGGGTGCTAGAGAAACCAGGGAGTTGGTGCTTCCTTCTAGTAGGTGCCAGAGAAAACAGAGAGTTGGTGCTCTCAGCAAGTTGCAGATTGAAAAATAGAGGTTGTAACCTCACGATGAGTTGGAGATCATATGTATGATAATGTACAGAATGTAAAGATTACTTATCATACCAAGAAGAAGAGGTTTTTACCCTTTATGGGTTTCCTCAGGATATATCTATCTCTATATATTTCATATGTGTGACTGATGTCGAATGTTCTATTGCTTACCTCTCTGCATTATTGTGATTGTCATTGAGTACTCTGTAAAGAGTTTTAAAATAAGCATAATTGTTTAAGCACGGTAACAACTGATTCACCCCCTACCTCTCAGTTGTCCAACAAGAAGGCTCCCTGTGAGCTTACAAAGAACCTACAGACTAGTGCCTATCCATTGGGCTTTATTCACAGCTGACAACTAGACCAAAACTCAACATACTTTGACTATTCATCCTTATTGAAGTACAAAATTAAATTGAAATTTAAGCATAACTGATAGCACCCATCGGAATCTTAGGGACTTCACCTCAAGCTTCAAATTCCTTAGAGTATTGTCTACACCTGCAAATTTAAAATTAAAATGGATATATAGAATGAAGTGAAAGATTGAGCTACTTTATGTGACATAGTGCTTCAGAAACCTGCCATTGACAAGACCTCCACCCAGGAAATCTCCATTTAGCTCATGTAATAGGAAAGCATTGTTTATGTGGTAAGCCACAATTCTATACTGTCCCCACCAAAGGTGATCAAATTTTCCATGCTTCCCCTTATCTTCATTCATGGCATCCCACTTCAACACTAGATCATTTATCCTAAAATCATCAGACTTTGTTTTCTTATCAAAAAGCTTTTTCATTTTATCCTGGAACAATTGAGTGTTGTTGAACACCTCCTCTCTCATTTGTTGAATATGAATAAGCTGATTTATTATTCTTTGAATGCCATTTTTCTATGCATCTTGTTCCTGCATCAATTTCATAACTGGCAACACCACAGAAGTGGGAAACACTAACTATGTTCCATACACAAGCTAAAAGGGTGAAGTAGCAATAGATTTCTTTATGGTGATCCTATATGCCCACAGTGCATATATGAGTTTCTTATGCTAGGCATTTTTGTTTTCGTGCAAAAACGTTTTCCTGTCAGACTTTTGTTGGATGAATCACCTAATCCATTTTCCTATGGATAATATGTTGTGTAAAGGCTAATATTTATGTTATAATCACTACAAAATTTTACCATTCTCTTATATTTGAAGGTTGTTTCCTTATCAATTATTATTCTGGTAGGATAGCAAAACCTGGACAAAATATTGTTTTCTAAAAATTGAATGATGATAGTATCAGTAGCTTGTCTATTTGAAACTGCTTCAATCCACTTAATGAAATAATATATAGTTGTCAATATCCATTTGTGTTGGGATAAATATGATGGATGAATCTCACCTATGAAATTAAATCCTCGTTGTCGAAATGGTGCCTCAACTGAAATTGGTTTCAAAGGTAAGGGAAACAAATTTTGTTTCCCCTCAAAGATCTGACATTCATGACAACTTGAAACCTCCTTATACACATCAGAAAAAATGTCGGGCCAATAAAATATTTCTCTAATTATCTTATGCACTAGGGATTTACAATAGTGGTTCCCTCCACAGTCACCCTTATGAAACTCTTTTATAGTTTTCTTCACCTCATCCTCAAATAAGAAATGCAACAGAATCCCACCTGGATCTTTCCAATACAAAAAACCATCAAGTATGCAAAATTTGGTTGCCTTTAATTTAAAAAACCTAGATTTATTTTTTCTCAATTCAGGAGGAGCTTGTAGGTTTTACAAAACATATATGATATCAGTATACCATTGATATTCAAGAAAATTCTAAGATACATGTGGTGATAATTCTTCCTTTGAATTATCTAACAGTTCTGCAATAAACGTTATCCCCAACACATCATAATTTGACTGAGTCATCAGCTTGGCAAGTCCTTGACCCTTGATTAGTTTTGTAGGATTTATCTCCAAATCATATTCCAATGAAATTGCTATCCATTTGCGTCATTTTCCTTTAGGATCTCTCTAAGTCAAAATATCTTTTACAACATTATTAGGCAGAAAATAAACAATATGAGAATGCAAAACATACACTCTAAAAAATTTTAAATATTTCACCAATGCATATGCTTGCTTCTCCATGATATTGTATTTCAATGGAGAATCCCTCAAAGTTCTGATATAGTAAGCTATGGGCTTCTCCATTTTTTGTTCATTTTTTTGCAATAGGACCCCTGCAATGGTATTTTATGAGGCAAAAGAAAATATGATGAAGTTTTTTGAGTAGTCTAGACTAGCTAAAATTGGTGCCTTGGTTAATGCCATTTTTATATCATCAAACGAATTTATTTATTCTACTATCCATTTTATTTCACTTCCTTTCCTCAACGTGTTGGTAATAAGCTTTATAATTTGTGCGAGATTAGGAATAAACCTCCTCAAAAAATTCACCCTTCCAACAAAATATTTTACCTCTTTTTTACTCCTAGGGATATTAATTTTTTGGATTGTAGCCACCCTACCAGGATCTATCTTGATTCCCTCCTTTGAAATGACATGGCCCAACAGCTTTCCCTCTTGCATCCCAAAATTTGACTTTTTAGGATTTAGAGAAATACCAAACTTTTTGCATTTTTGGAAAACCTTCTTCAAATGCTTAAAATGATCGTCATCAGATCCAGAAAAAATTGTAATATCATCCAGGTATATAACAACAAACCTATCCTTTTCTTCTACAAAATATATATCCATAGCCCTCTGAAACGTTTCCCCTACATTCATCAACCTAAAGGGCATCTTTTCATACATAAATGTACCCCATGGTGTAGTGAAAGTTGTCTTTTCCTGATCATCGGGATGCACCATAATCTGATTGTAGCCTAAAAAAACCATCAAGAACTGATATTCTCTATGATCCAACAACTTTCTGCAAATTATAATCCATTTTGGGAAGGGGACAATTGTCTTTGAGGGAGACTATGTTCAAATTCCTAAGGTCCACACACAATTTGATTTCACCATTTTTTTTTTGAGAGGAACAAGGTTAGCCAACCACTTAGAAAACCTCAAGGAAACAATGATATTAGTTTCAAACAATTTTCTTACTTCCTTTTCAATCAGTGGTAAATCCTCCTTAGTTTATGTTTGAAAGGTTTATGACCTTCTTTCAATGGAATGACATGTTGTATTATTCTTGTGTCATATACCTTCAAGTCTTCATAACTCCAAGAAAAAGCATCTGAAAACTCCTTCATTAATTGAACATAACTCGCCTTATTATCAGGAGTCAAAGATTTGGAATTTTTTATGAACTTTGGCTCATTTTTTGTCCCAATATTGCATTCTTTCACCTCACTTTCATTTGGAGTTACTTTAGGATACTTTTCCACATCATTATTAACAAAACAAAATTCTAGTGGAACTAAACCTTTAGGAATGACATTATTTTTTAGCTGAACAATATCCTTACCAACAACTTGATTTAGATAATCATCTGAATTTGAAAAGGTACCTTCTTTTGTATCCTGATCAAAAATATGTTCCTCATCAATATGGGTATTTGAAAATTCTTCTGATAGTTGGAGAAACATGATAACATTTTGATCATCCTCAAACACCTGCGAGTACTTGACATTATCAAGTACTACTGGACTATGTTTTAATTCAATATCATACTTTTTGTTTGGATGTATGGGGATTTTGAAAAGGCTGGATGAAGTAGCTAATCATCTGCAATCATATTTTGTCCTCTTGGTATTAGTCAAACATCATATTCTGTGAAATCTTCCAACATATCCAAGACTGCATTTTTGTATCCCCTCATCCTAGGGTGCTTGGTTTGATAAACACCTTTAATTTGATTTATTACTAGCTCAGAATCTCCATGTATAGATATTATTTTTCCCCCAAATATTTCAAAGTGTTTAGGCCCAATATCAATTCCTCATACTCATCCACATTATTTGTACATTCAAATACCAACTTAAAGGAACAAATTTTTGAAGCACCCTTTGGAGGATTAATCCAAAAACCTGCTCAAGTTCCCTCTTTGCTGACAAATCCATAAAAGTCCATGTTACACAACCCATCTTATTCATTATTCTTCTGATATTAAATTTGTTATGCTTGTTGATGTTTGGGATCACTTTGATCATGTTTCTCAAAACAAAAATCATTATAAAAATTTGTAGAGCCAATATCAGTATAAACAGAGTAAATTGGATGATTTTTAGACTTGTCGTTGCTACTCACCATGTATTTCATCAAAACTTTTTTTTATAGCCTTCTTTCATGTCCAAAGACTTAAATAGTTGCATAAGACATATCCATCTGTGATGCAGGAGCATCTCTCCATACTAGCAAAAGCGCTAGCAAAGCAGCACATCAAAAAGCATTCAAGAGGAGAGAGGCACCAACCCTCTCATTTGAAAAATTTGAAATGTATAATTGAATGCAAATTTAATGTTTGTAATATTTGGCAGGGTTGCGCCATGTCATGAGCAGGCTGTAGATAGCGTCGCCTTAATGGCTGATAGCATGGGTATCTCAATCCAATGCGGATTAGATGGACCATTTATTGTAATTCAATGTAATTCAATGAAAATCAATGAGAGTTGGTGATATGGTGGGAAGAGCTTGAGGAGCCCCCTTTGTAAAAGGATCTTTCTTTTTTGTTTTCAGTTTAGTAGGAAGAATAGAAGAGATCAGGATAGGAGTGAGTTCTACGAGAGGTAGGAAAGAACATCGGAAGATTAGGAGAGGAGAGCTGAGACTCTATGCAGTCTGAGCTCAAACACATTGTAATCATACATTTATGTTAATGAGAAAAGAGCAGTTTTTCCTGCACATGATATCTCTGTGTTTTTATTTGTTTTCTTAAATTCTATGTGAGTGTTCATTTATATGTTGTAGATGTATGTTAGGTTCCATCTGCAGGTGGTAGATAGAATTCTCTATCTGTCTGTGAGTTTTTTGGTTTTGTATGGGTTCTCTGTGGCTTCATGCAAGGAGTTGTATGACAAAATACTAAGGGTTCTAAAAGCTAGTGCAAGTGTGCACTTCTGAGTTCTGCGGAATTTGGACTGAGACATGCCAGGTTGGCACACTAGAGAAATCAATAACTCAAGGGGATAATCCTCAAGGTTGTTGAATAACTTGGAGGTGAGACTATGTAGAGGAGGGCACAGGAAGAAGACAGAACTTTGAAGGTTCTATAGAAGATCTGCCAGGTGGGCATCGAGCATGTGAAGTAGCGCACAAAAGAAGAAGAAATCGTATCATTTTGTGGAAGAAATCTGTGAAGAGTTGTAGAGGTCAAAGAAACCTTTCAAGGTTTCAGAACGTAAGCTCAAAAGGGAAAGCACAAGAAGAATGTGCATAGAGATAACCTTTCGAGGTTTTTGAGTGGACAAAGCTCAGGAGGGAGCCATAGTTGTTGTTGGATTAGCAGGGGAGAGGCCTGAAAGTCGTTGGATCAAGGATACATGCACGGGGATTAATCCTTGGGAGGATACATAGAAGGGTGTCACGGATGGTGGAGAGCCTTCGAGGAGGAGTGCCAAAAATACGGCAACCGTCGGATCACAGGTTACATGGACTGTTGATCTGGGGTGGTTTCATTTCAGGAGACTAGCCACCGGGTTTCGGGAGTCGGGGATTTGAAGGGCGAGAGGTTGGAGTTGCATCACAATTCCCCGAAATGCGAAAGCCAAGATTTAATCCAGGCCTTTGGTTGGGTTGACAACATCATGACCATCCATCATGGGGAGGGGCACATGGCATGAGTTCAGCGTTTCACTGAATCGCGAAACAAAAGAAGTCAACGAAGGGAGCAGCGAGGATTCGAGAAATGCAAAGTCCTGATGCGCTCGGGAGATTTATCCCCAGGACCTATCCCGAGGGCATGTGGTAGAACCCAAGGGGGAGGAACTGTCACGAGTTAAGTCCCATTGCAAGTTAGGAATCAAGAGTTGGGAGGAGAAGGGGTTGACTCCTTACATCACAGAGTCGTGAAATGAAATAATCCCTTTGTGGGTTAGCCGGTGATCATGGGGTTGGGGTCACATGACAAGAGCCAAAGAGAGGAGCTAGACTCCACTTTCAGAGTTCGGAGTTTCATAGGGGAAGACTCGGGGTGCTCAGCATTGAAACCCCCAAAGTCTCGATTTATGAAAGGCCTTTTGGTGTTCAGGCCTTGTTGTAGAACCCCCTCCTCGAGGCCCTCATGACCTCCCACTCAAGGATCATTCTTCGTCTGGATTGAGTCGAAGTGACTCCTTTGGTTCCCTGTTGTAACCCATGAATCCATCCACATTCCCTCTTTGAAAACCTACGATGTACAAATCAAGCACAGAGCGCGAGCTCCAACCCCAAGCGACCACTGTGTTGTGACCGACAGAAGATAGGAAGATTAGGAGAGGAGAGCTGAGACTCTGTGCAGTCCGATCTCGAACACAGTGTAATCATACATTTCTGTCAATGAGAAAAGAGAAGTTTTTCCTGCACATGATATCTCTATGTTTTTATGTTTTCTTAAATGTTATGTGGGTGTTCATTTATATGTTGTAGATGTATGTTAGGTTCCATCTGCAGGTGATAGATAGAATTCTCTATATGTCTGTGAGTTTTCTGGTTTTGTCTGGGTTCTTTGTGGCTTCATGCAAGTAGTTGTATGACAGAATACTAAGGATTCTGAAAGCCAGTGCAAGAGTGCACTTCAGAGTTCTGCGGAATTCAGACTGAGACGTTCCAGGTGGGATCACCAGAGAAATCAATAACTCAAGGGGAGAAGCCTCAAGGTTGTTGAATACCTTGGAGGTGAGACTGTGCAGAGGAGGGAACAGGAAGAAGATAGAACTTTGAAGGTTATGTAGAAGCTCCGTCAGGTGGGCATAGAGCATGTGAAGTAGCGCATAGAAGCAGAAGAAATCGTATCATTTCGTGGAAGAACTCTGTGAAGAGTTTCAGAGGTCGGGGAAACCTTTCAAGGTTTCAGAATGAAAGCTTAGAAGGGAAAGCGCAAGAAGAATGGGCATAGAGAGAACCTTTGAAGGTTTTTGAGTTGACAAAGCTCAGGAGGGAGCTATAGTTTTTGTTGGATCAGCAGTGCAGAAGCACGAAAGTCGTTGGATCAAGGATATGTGCACGAGGCTTAATCCTTGGGAGGCCACATAGAAGGGTATCACGGATAATGGAGAGCCTTTGAGGAGGAGTGTCGAAAAGCCAACAACTATCGAATAGCATTTTACATGGACCGTTGATCTGGGGTGGTTTCGTTTTGGGAGACTAGCCACCAGGTTTTGGGAGTTGGGGATTTGAAGGGCGAGAGGTTGGATTCTCATCACAATTCCCCGAAACGTGAAATCCCAGATTTAATCCAGGCCTTTCGTTGGGCCGACAACATCGTGACTATCCATCGGGGGTGCACGTGGCATGAGTTCATCATTTCACTGAATCGCGACACAAAAGAAGTCAATGAAGGGAGAATCAAGGATTCGCAAAACGCAAAGTCCCAACGCGCTCGTGAGATTTAGCCCTAGGACCTAGCCCGAGGGAATGTGGCGGAACCCAAGGAGCAGGAGTTGTCACAAGTTAAGTCCCATCGCAAGTCGGGAATCGAGAATTGGGAGGACAAGGGGTTGACTCCTTACATCATGGAGTCGCGAAATGAGATAAGCCCTTTATGGGTTAGCCAGTGATCACGGGGTTACGGTCACATGACGAGAGCCAAAGGGAGGAGCTAGACTCTTCTTTCGGAGTTCGGCATTTTAGAGGGGAAGACTTGGGGTGCTGGGCATTGAAACCACTGAAGTCCTAATTTATTAAAGGCCTTTTTGGCATTTAGGCCTAAGGTCACAGCACAGTGGTTGCTTGGGATTGGAGCTCGCACTCTGTGCTTGATTTGTACATCGTGGGTTTTCAAAAAGAGCATGTGGATGGATTCATGGGTTCCAGCAGAGAACCAAAGGAGTTGCTTCGACTCAATCCATAGGAAGAGCGATCCTTGACCGGGATGTTAAGCGGGCCTCGAGGAGGGGGGTCTGCAGCAAGTGGTATCAGAGCCACTTTCTGTCTGTATACTGTAGGTAGAGGGAGGCAGAAGAAAAGGATAAATTTTGATATCATTAGGTGGTGTCAGAATTTGATTTCATCTGTTTTCAGCAGGTGAAGGAAGATATAGTGTTGAATCTTTGTGGGGATTGTTGCAAGGTGCGCCACAGTCAAATAGACAGTCGGTGGACTCTAGAAAATGATGAAAACGCTCTCGGTTGTAGAGTGAACAAAGGATTTTCCAGGAGGGTAGATTTAAAATGAATATGGCTACTGAAGGCCATACGAGTGGTCAAAGAAAAGACCGTCAGTAGAAAGGAAAAGTTGCGATGGATAAAGAACTCACTGAAATAAGAGCGAGGATGGAGGAGCTCACGTTTAATGTGAACAGAGCGCTAAGACGCATTGGGTGTATGAATGGTCCATAAGGAGGAAAGCAAAGTGGCCAGTCAAAGAATTGTTGGCTAGAGTACAGTGAAGGCTGTTGAAGATATGGCTGAGGAATGTTGAACGTCTCAGAGATGAAAAGGAAGAGGTTCACATCTATGAGCCAGAAGTTGGGAGGAACCTCAGCGATGAGGATGAGGAGAAGATGAGAACAGTTGATCTCATGAACTGCCAGGTGAGAAGTGAAGAAGAAAGTCCAGATTGTCAGCTGGATAAGGGACGTGAGATGAGACTATGTGAGGGTCTCATGAGCTCAAAGATGAGTTCTGATCAGCGAGGAGTGTTGATGGAGATGGGATAGGTTGATCTCGTAGACTACCAGGTGGGCAGGATAGAAATCCCAATTTTCCAGGAGGGCATGGGAAATAAGATGGACTCTATTGAGAGTTCATATCAGATGGAAACACTGATAGATGAAGATTCATGTGGTTCAGCAGATCATGTGAATGAATATGATGACAAGTTAAAAAAATTCATCACCTAGGAGAAGGATCAAAGGAGTGTTATGATCATTGGGGGAATAGAGGTATTCCTGCCAAGTATCCCAATTGAGGCCAAAACCTGTGTTGCAGAAGGAAGAGCAGCAGAAGAAGGACAGCCAGCTATGACTGTCAAAGAAGAGGAAGAAATGGGGCAGACATTAGGATTTGACCCAGCAGAAGAAGAAGAGCATTCAGTATAATTGCTCGAGATTATTAGCCCGGAAGCTGAACAAGGGGTAACTGCAGTACTGGAGGCTGTAGAAAAAGAATTAGAAGAAGAGGAAGTAGAGGACATAGATTTTGTTGATCCATGTGAAGAATTTGAATCCCTGGAGAGGAGGGTGATGGTGAAAAGTCTGCACATCCAACAAGTCAAGTTGGAAACAAATGGAGAAGTGTACTAGCCCAAGGAGCAGCTGGAGGAAGCTGGAAATACACCAGCACAAGGAAAATTGATAGCAACAGAGTTGTCACAAAAAGAGGCCGAGCAGCATCTTGATGAGGAGACTGGGAAATTGGAGCCGGTAGTAGAGTGGCAATTCAATGCCATGAAGAGAGATAAAAACAACATGGGGGACCGAGTAGGTCTGTCCACTCGTAAGGAGGGGGAAATGCAACCAATAAGACTGCACAAGGAGAGCCAGCAGGTTGAGCAGCTGGACGAGGTGATTGAGAATATCAGGGATTTGATGTTGAGGTCAGCAGCAGAATATGTCAATGATGAGAAGCTGAACAGAAGGGAACCTGCAAGAGCAGTAGGGAAGCAGTAGCAACAACAACGAGATAGCAGAGCATATGGACAGCTCCAAAGAATTGCTTGGGATCCAGGTGGATTTCAGCCACGAAGCATATGAGCTCATGAGCAGAAGCTCATGCATTTTTCTTAGCTATGGAGTATGATGCAAGAGCATATCTCCATGCTATTAAATGCGCCAGCAAAGAAGCATGTCAAAACACATTCAAGAGGAGAGAAGCACCAACCCTCTCATTTGCCAAATTCAAAATGTATAATTGAATGCAAATTTAATGTTTGTAAGATTTGACAAGATTGCGCCATGCCATGAGCAGGTTGCAGATAGCGTCTCCTTAATGGATGACAGCATGGGGATCTCAATCCAATGCGGACTAGATGGCCCATTTATTGTAATTGAATGTAATTCAATGAACATCAATGAGAGTTCGTGAGATGGAGGGAAGAGCTCGAGGAGCCCCCTTTTGTAAAAAGATCTTTCTTTTTTGTTTTCAGTTTAGTAGGAAGGACATAAGAGATTAAGATAGGAGGGAGTTCTACGAGAGGTAGGAAAGAAGATAGGAAAATTAGGAGAGGAGAGTTGATACTCTGTGTAGTCTGAGCTTGAACACATTGTAATCATACATTTTTGTTAATGAGAAAAGAGCAATTTTTCCTGCACATGTTATCTCTTTGTTTTTATGTGTTTTCTTAAATGCTATGTGGGTGTTCATTTATATGTTGTAGATGTATGTTAGGTTCCATCTGTAGGTGATAGATAGAATTCTCTATTGGTCTATGAGTTTTCTAGTTTTGTCTGGGTTGTTTTTGGCTTCATGCAAGGAGTTGTATGATAGAATACTGAGGGTTCTGAAAGCCAATGCAATATTGCACTTCTAAGTTCTACGGAATTCAGACTGAGACATGCCAGGTGGGAACACTAGAGAAATCAATAACTCAAGGGGAGAAGCCTCAAGGTTGTCAAATAGCTTTGAGGTGAGATTGTGCAGAGGAGGGCACATAAAGGAGACAGAACTTTGAAGGTTTTGTAGAAGCTCTGCCAGGTGGGCATCGAGCGTGTGAAGTAGTGCACAGAAGCAGAAGAAATCATATCATTTCATGGAAGAACTCTATGAAGAGTTGTAGAGGTCAGTGAAACCTTTCAAGGTTTCAGAACGAAAGATCATAAGGGAAAGAGCAAGAAGAACGCTCATAGAGAGAACCTTTCAAGGTTTCTGAGTTGACACAAAGCTCAGGAGGGAGCTACAGTTGTCGTTGGATCAGCAGTGCAGACTCCAGAGGCCTGAAATCCATTGGATCAAGGATATGTGCATGAGGATTAATCCTTGGGAGGCTATATAGACGGGTGTCATAGACAGTGGAGAGCCTTCAAGGAGGAGTGTCGAAAATCTGGCAATCGTCGGATCGCAGGTTACATGGATCGTTGATCTTGGGTGGTTTCGTTTCAGGAGACTAGCCACCGGGTTTCAGGAGTCGGGGATTTGAAGGGAAAGAGGTTGGAGTTGCATCGTAATTCCATGAAACATGAAAGCCCGGATTTAATCAAGGCCTTTGGTTTTGTTGATAACATCATGACCGTCCATCAGGGGGGGGCATGTGGCATGAGTTCAGTGTTTCACTAAATTGCAACACAAAAGAAGTCAACGAAGGGAGCAACGAGGATTCGCGAAACGCGAAGTCCCGATGTGCTCGGGAGATTTATCCCCAGGACCTAGCCCGAGGGCATGTGGCGGAACCCAAGGGGGAGGATTTGTGACGAGTTAAGTCCCATCGTAAGTCAGGAATCGAGAGTTGGGAGGAAAAGGGATTGACTCCTTACATCACGGAGTTGCGAAATGCGATAAGCCCTTTGTGGGTTAGCCGGTGATCACGGGGTTGCGGTCACATGATGAGAGCCAAAGGAAGGATCTAGACTCCGCTTTCGGAGTTTGGTGTTTCAGAGGGGAAGACTCAGGGTGCTAGGCATTGAAACCCCTGAAGTCCTGATTTATGAAAGGCCTTTTTGTCATTCAGGCCTAAGGTCACAGCACAGTGGTCGCTTGGGGTTGGAGCTCGCGCTCTATGCTTGATTTGTACATCGTGGGTTTTCAAAGAGGTCATGTGGATGGATTCGTGGGTTCCAGCAGGGAACCAAAGGAGTCGCTTCGACTCAATCCATAGGAAGAATGATCCTTGACCGAGAGGTCAAGCAGGCCTCGAGGAGGGGGGTTTGCAGCAATCTGTAAAGTTCCCTTTAATTTTTTTTCCCATGACCTTTACAACAGCATCCCAAACTTTGAAGGGATATCAGTAACTACCACATCCATGACCATGTTCTTTGATGGGATTTGAGATAGAGAAATGGCAAGGTATTTAATTAAGCCCATAAACTTCACCTTTCTTGAATTAAAAGAAAATAGATCTTTATAAGGTCTTGCGATATCCAAGCATAATTCCTCCATGATTGCTTTTGGAAACAGATTATGGGATGCCCATGAATCCATCATTGCATTTCGTAAAGTCACATCATGAATATTAAGATTGATATAAAATGGAGGTACATCACCTTCTTCAACACTTTCTTCCGCCTAGGGGCCAAACAAAATTGCAAGGTGATCATCTTGAAGGTTTAGAGTATCATATGATTGTTCCATTTTTAACATTTTTATCATTTGACTTATATACTCAACATTTATCATCAGCTCTTTAAAGGGTATATAAATTTGTATCTTTGCTATCTCACTTTCAAAACCGAAAGAAGGTGGGGTTTTTTCTACCTCTTTAATGATTGAATCATTCTTTATTTATGTAAACTTCCTTGGGGAATCTTGTTTTTTCTCGTCCTTCTTTGGTACATATTTTTTGGGAATATCTTTCTTCCGCTTAATTGAAGAAGGAAAATCGTCCTGAGGCCCCTTTAGAGGATTTCCTGCAACCTTATTGTTTCTAAGGTTATATTGCTTCTTGTTAGCACTGAGAGTCACACTTAGACTATTGTAAGTGTAAGCCCAGTACGCATAAAAATATAAATGGATTGAATGGCTTGAGTAGGTGGATCAACAAGACTAGGAAAGAAAGGGAGAGGGCAGCAAACTATCAGTAGAAGCATTCCATTGGGCGAGTCACAACATCCTATAGATCAAAGGAAATCAAATTGTATATCAGACAAAAGGGATATATAATGATGAATAGAATAATGGTGAATATTACAAAATGAAGAACATCCATTGTACATAGATCCTTTCTGCAAACATATAAAGATTTCTTAAACAGTAAACAATGATTTAATGGGCAAGCTATAGCAGATCCTCTGTTGTTCATGAATCCATCAATCAATGGCATAAATGATCCTCAAAACCTACAATATGTTCAAGCAAGAGGATAAAAAAATAAGTGGGAAAACAAATAATACAATATGATAGCAACTCTCATGAATCTTTAATGGCAGAAAATACCATTACGACCAGGCCCTCAGGCTTACAAATGAGCAACTAAAACTACTCCTCCATCTCTCTCCTCTCTTGGCTCATGAATCCAACCCTTGTCTCATCAAAAACTATTTCATTTTTAGTGAATAATATCTATCTACCCTAAGGAGGTATAAACCAAGTAGTTACATAGGATCCTCCTTCATTTAGGAGTCTTTTATAAAATATCCCAACAAAAACTTAACAAAATCCTATTTTCTATGATCTTGCCTATTGTGATAAATACCTCTTGAAACATGTCATCCTGAATGATTTGGAGATAGAGAACATGTCCCTCATATCAAAATAACTCCTAGTAGAACATTCAAACATTCCTTCACAGCTGGAAACCTTCCCATAGCTCGAATTTGTCAAATTGTTAGAGTTCACAGTGCATGTGACAGCATGCGCTATGAACTTTCCTGCAGGTGATTTTTTTAGATTTTCTCCAAAATTACGAATTGGGTCAAGATGAATTGTTGTCAACAAATCCAAAACACCATGTTTTACCTCCACACAAAATTTCAGACGAACCCAGATTGGCAATCAAAAGTTACAAGCAAAACATTCCTCTGTTGTGTGTTAATTGTTTACAAACTCTCAAAAATACCAGTTTGCAATGTCGGCTTGGCAAACTCTCCTGTAGCAGCCTGTTTTACTTGAAAATGACTTAAAGTATTCCAAAAACCATCTCCAGTGCCACCAACAGTTGTAACAACTCATGATATTGGTATATGACTAGAAGAGAACATCCCATGAGCTAAATATGGTTTATAAGGATAACCATCCTCAAATCTTCAAAAATGCATAAACAAGAAGCTTGTAAAAAAATTATATTGTTTAAGGAAGTTAAACTTCTTCATTTTCTAACTCTAAAGATACTCCTTTGTGAGTATTCTTTTTTTTTTGATTTTCCATAAATATTGTATGAAGAAAACCTTAATGCAATATAAATGATTGTTAGATGTGAAATAGCAGATACAAAGGACTAGGGTTTTGATGACAAGAATTTTCCAATAAGGTAATCCTGTGTAGAACTTTTGTACATCTCAACTCATTACAGATCCAGGAATAAGATAAGGAATTCTTAAAATAGAAAGGCTAAGGAAATACTACTGAGAATTATAATGAAGGGAGACAAAGGCAGGTCTCTGCAAAATAGGTTTTTTATCAACATCAAAATTTGTTCACAACATCACTACACTTGCAAGTTTCAAGTCAGCTCCCATAGATGATCAATTTCACACTACAGACTAGATAGGATTGTAATAACTTGTTAATCTTACAGCTTTAGAAAGATGCAAAAGATGAGTTTTTAAAAAGTGTTGGAACAAAGGGTTCGCAACACTGGATTTGCAACACAGAGTTCGCAACGCTAAGAGGAAAGGTAGCCAAAACCCCTTTATCGACCCTCAAACAGGATGAAAACTCTCATGGAGCACCTAGTGGACCTAGGCTTCATGTTGATGTATTTGAATTTCCACAGGGATGTTTGAAAGTTTCCCAACCTCTAAACCTTCATCTTCTTTAGCCCGTTCGCAGCACCAGTTCGTAGCGCACTGGTGCTTTAATTTTATGTTTCAAATGCCAAACTAGGTTGGGTTGAATTTTTGTCAGTGGGTCAATGCCAATATCATGTGCCTCCAAAAACAAATTCAAAAAAACCCACATCGACATTCAAAAGTTATGATCAAATATTTAGAAGACTCTGCTACAGGAAATGAGTTCACAGGGAAGTTCGCAGTGTCTTTCACTAGTTTGCAGTGCCTGATTCAAACAAGATTTTCATGCTTTCAGGAGACTGTTAGGATTTCCAAAGACTTGATCCCTAAAAATTTGTTAAAAATAGGCTCTAAAAAAATGAAATTCCTTAGCATGACAAAAAGGTAATGATGGAAATGAATGAATGGAGCACTTGAGTACGTTGTGAACTCTCCTAGTGAGTTGGCAACACATACTATTTTCTTTAACTTGACATTTAAACATATGGATGATGACAAAGAGAACCTTTTATACAACTGAGAGGTGACATGTCACGATAATGATGTAAGGATCAAAGGTGTAACTCAAAAACAGAACCCAAAGTGGTTCTTTTTTACCCCTACAATTTTATGTGATAACATGTTGTAGCTTGCCCATTAAATCATTGTTTATTGTTTAAGCATTTTTTATCTGTTTGCAGAAAGAATATCTTTACAATGGATTTTCTTCCTTTTTTCATATTCAGCATGCTTCTATTCATCATTATATATCTCTTTTGTCTGATATACAATTTGATTTCCTTTGATTTGTAACATGTTGTGACTCCTTCCCCAATGGAATGCTTATGCTAATAGTTTGTTTCCCTCTCCCTTTCTTTCCCAGTCTTGTTGATCCACCTACTCAAACCATTCAATCCATTTATATTCTGATGGGTAATGGGCTTACACTTACAACATGTCCTTCTCTGGTACATATTTTCTAGGAAGATCTTTCTTCTGCTTACTTGAAGAAGGAAAATCATCCTCACGCCCCTTTGGGGGATTTGTTGCAACCTTATTGTTTCTAAGTTTATACTGCTTCTGACACTGCATGATGGCATTTTGATACCCCTTTTTGTACTCTTAATTTTCCATTAGTAACATATCATCTTACTCTTGCATTAATAGATCATGTTCTTCTTTAGTTAGATAAACTTATGGATCATCCAAATTGAAACAATGAATGTAATCTTCAAGTGATTCTTCAAATTATTCTGAAACATAATTATTTTGGAAAGGAGGTCTAATTTGTCGATCACCTTGATTCCTTTGATCTCTCTATCTTATTTGAGGAGCTAGAGGCCTCCTGAAATTTGGATTTTTGATTTGGGGCTCAAGTTGTTCTCTGGTAGTAGGTTTGTTATCTAAAGACAACTTTTCCACCAATTTATCCATAGCCTTTACCATTATATCAAATGTTCAATCTGATAAATGAGAATTTGAAGGTTGTGCTTCATATTTGATCTTCTTCTTTTCAGCTTCTACTTGATATTTAATCTTTCTTGATGTAGCCAAGTTTACCTCCACTTCTATTGCATTATTAATCATGTCTATCAAGGCAACGTATCTTCTTTCTCTCAGTAGCAGTGCAAAGTCACTTTCAAATGCATTTTCATAATGCAATTGAGCAGCTTCTGGAGGTGGTTTTACTTGAGTAGGAATTGAGTTATAAAATTTCAATAATATGGTAGAAAACTCCTAGACTGTCTCAGTGGGAAGTATTTTCAAATTATTGTATTGTGTCAACAATTGTAGAGGATTCTTCTTATCTCCCCATCTCCCAAGAAAAAATGTTTCAAACTCTCCAAAATCAGGGATACTAGCTGTTGGAAGGGATTTGAACTATTTTTTGACCTCGGATGAGAAACGTTGTGCGAACAACCTCATTTTCACATCCTCATCATCAACCTCCTCAAGATCAACAAAGTCACTAAATCTGTCTAGGTGTTGTTGAGCTGAAATATCTTCCTCTACACCATATGTCTATATTATATTAGCATAATTTTGAGGCAAATCATGCAATTGGGTAGGGAGAACAAGAGGGGTAAACCTAGTAGCCATGACTCTAGGGGGGTTTTGAGTTGGGATTGAAGAATGACCTGGTATTTATGCCTTTGGAGAGCTTACAACATATTTTGGGGAAGAAGTGGGGCTAATAACAACAGATGAAATAGATGAAGATATTAAAGGCTTAAGTTGCCTCTATCAAAAATTATGTGGGCCAAATCAGACTCTGATTTAGTTATGAAAAGTGATTGTTCAAATATTATATCAAATCAAAGATATTGAATAATTTTCACTCCATATTTAGGTAAAGAAAAAGATCTGTCAAATTGAGATGTACCTATTTTTGATGATTTTTTCTCACTTTTCCGTAGGATCTTCTCTAGATCAATAACCTCTTGTGCAGTATTTGGATCAGGATTTCTTCTTGTATGAATATTCCTTGGAGATAGGATTCTTAAATGCTATCACTTTCTGCAATTGATCTTAATGATGGAGTCGTCAGGGTAAACTTTCATCCAGTGTTGTGTCTAATCCTCTCTTACCCTGAGAAATCAAATCTAAACCTTTGTCGTTCTCCCAGGGAAAATGCAACTTTCGTTCCCCCCCAATGGCACCAAAATTTTATCACTTTGTAATTTCCCTTGGATGAGTAGGAAAATCACAGAGGTAACCTCAAAACCCCTTTAAATATGAAACTATTCCTTTCAACTCAAAGAGGGATCTCTCTTTACAACTCAGTCAAGAATGGCAGACTGTCAAATTGGGAACAGTAGCTAGATCTGTAAGTAAATAACAAGGTTTAGAGATATGGTGGTAGAGTTAATATGGAAACCATTGGGCATGGAGTCAAATTAAACATTCATATAAATATTAGTGATTGGTTAAGGAGAAATCCAAGAAGCAGAGGTGAGGTAGATGATGGATTTTCAGTTGAAATATCGTTGTAATAACAAAAGATTGAGAAAAATAACTTATTACACTTAGAGCACCAGTTTGGATGAATTCTGACTGTAATTTAGGAAGAAATTGAAGTATTTAACTATTTGATTTAGAGAACCAAACAAGATGAATTCCAAACCATTAGATACTTATAGGTTACAGATGAAATGAAAATAAAAATAAGAGAATACATACACAAAGAAGGAGAACAAACTTCAAACCATCATCACAAGAATCTCTTGTAGGAAATAGCTATGTACATCTGCATTGATATTCTATTAAATTCAGACAATTACAATAGATGCTCAATATATTTTGTCTTACCCTTTTTTCCAACCCTTTTCAAATTTGCAATTACAAAATATATAGAAAATAGCTCATCCCAACCTCAGGGATTCAAGCTCAACTGTTCCCCTATGAATAGACTCGGTTGCAATCAAAATAGGAATTCATTACAATTTTTTTAAAATGATAGGCATCAATCTTTGACTTCATTAATTACATAATATTCCTTGGATATTTCAAACTTTCTAGACCATATGGTTGAGTCTTGGAATGTTGAATTCGAGTTTCACATGTGTAGAAATCTAGAAGTTGCCTCATATGTTGCTTTGGTACTCTGGTGTACTTTCACAGCATGCTCACTGTGAAACTGTGAGCTAAAGCACTTTCACAACGATCTCAAGTTGTGAAATTTCTATACATACCAGTAATTACTTATTTTACTTTGTTTGTTGTGTGAAAGGGGGTGAGGAGTCTAACCATATGTGTATAAGTTTGATGGTCCACAAAACATCAAATTGGCTACTAAAAATGTTCCCATGAAGTGAAAAAAACCAAAAATCCAAATATTCTCTGGCTACAAATCAGAATCTGGTTTGTTGATTAAACCTGTATGTAACCAAAAATGAAACAAAACTAAAAGAAGCTCTTGATCGCCCACCTGTCATTCACAAGCCACTTGAGCCAATAATTCTAACTTCCTCTTAGCTTCTCTTTCCTGGTACTACAAATTTTGATTCAATGCTTTGTTTTATGCCTTCATGAGCCTGTTATATTGATAGAGGTGTTTGACCTGTCTATGCAGAGGCAAAAATCTCCTTACCATTCTCTTGTTGTTTTCAAGGGCCTCCTCAAACAGGTCAAGGTTTTCATAAACCTTCTTAAGCATTGTTCTTTTCTCATCCCTCATATTTTCTATGGTATTGTGTGCCCTTTGAGATGCTTTCTTAGTCCCTGCACTATACCATCATTCCCTGGTGTATATTGTATCTTAATAGTATCTACAACCATATGTTGGATAGGGGCTTCAATGATATCTTTCTTTGCTAGGGAAATCTTCTTGATAGCAGACCTGGTTAAATGCCTCTTAGGATTTTCCTCCACTACCCTACTCTTCCTTTTTCTTCCTTGGCTGACAAGAATATCTGTAATTTTCTCAGCTACTTTAGGGATGAAGTCAAGTTTCTTTCCCTTCTTTTTTCTTTCATAATTTTCATGAGCAGCTACCTCATTTCCTTTACTTTGTTCAAGTAATATTTTAATCTGCTTCCCTTTACAACTCTCAGGGCCTATTGAAACTTCCCTCTCATCCAAAGAAGATGGAATTTTATTTGTTTGGGGAGTGGTAATATCTCAGGGAAATACTATTGAGGCTAAGAATGAATCCCACTGAATATTGGTCTTCTTGAGCTCTTCCAGCACTAAGAGTTTGATAAGGGAGAATTGGAATATGTTTACCTCAATCTGCTTGGCCTTGGTCTGTACCATGTCTCCTATCTTTCTAAGGCTCATATATAGACAATTAGGAAATTTTAGGGGTTTCTTGCCTATGAAGTGCATCAGTAGTCTAATGTGGTACTTGTATACCTTGTTGAACTATCCATCACATGTAAAGTACCTTTGAATGACCCTCAAAATCTTATCAAAGGGCTCAAACAAGTGATTCCTTGGAACTCCAATTGTTAGGTATTCATCTTGATGCTCAAGTTTAAGGTAGTCATGGCAGAAAGTGAAGTATAGGGACATTCCTTTAAACCACTTGTCTCCATGTGCAAGCATATATGTTACAGCAACAATAGCCAGTTCTGACACCTGGAACTCAAGTGTAACACATCCGACCCATAAGTACCCTTCCTAGGGATGGGGCATCAAAATTTTGCTTACTCTAATCATCTTGAATCCCCTGCATGACGTATTCATCCTCTTCTACTCACCCTTATATTTCTAATGACTACTACCAGGCTCTAATCTGGCCTCTGGTTTGCAAGTTATGGCCTCCCGAAGTTCTTCAAGCATTATTATTTAAGGTCCATGTGGCACCCACATGGGTCCAACTCATTCATACCATCTACAGGTTCCTACCTCCCATAGGGAAGGTCCATCCACCATCCAATGCAATGACAGGACTTGATCCTCATCTAACACACAGCTAGCGAGGAATTTGGTGTTCAATGCTTCGGAGCTGAAAATCCCTTTTCCTTTCTGCACGCATTTCCTCCAAAGTCCCAAATTCTCAAACTCCCGAAGTAGCTTGAAATCTCTCCACGTGGATCTTGCCCTCAGGCCTTTCGGCTTATCCTTGATACTGCATCCCAAACCTCCAAAGTCCCAAAGTCCCAGACTCCCGAAGGTTCCACCCTCGCACGTAGTGACACTCTTGACGCAGAGGCAAGTATAGGTGGGTCTCGAATACTCCTCCCGCCAAATGGACCAAACAGGTAAGTGCCAGGGGTGACACGCAACAAGGATAATATGACACTGGACCATACCGTGGGTGACACGTGTCATGTTTTAATGGGTACATAGGTTTTTTGAAACGTACGAATCCAGGTGACATATGCAACGTCAAACGTGGGTCCACGTCACCCTAGGTGATGTCAATGTGCCATGTCACCCTGAACTGATAGCCTTCCAAGCCCTTCGATCTCAGGTTCAAGGTGTGTCCACGTAACCCCTGGATCTATGACCTCTGTTACTTCATAACTTTGGCATTTGGGAATCTGTAGTGTGACTTCCTCCTTACTCCCAGAGTGGTCAACGTCGGGTTGACCATGGTCTATATCTAACGATCAAGGGAGATATTGAAGGGTCCCTAGATCTACGCTCCTCATCACTTCATAGCTCTGGCCTTCAGGGGTTTCGTTATTATAGTCGCTCCTCACTCCCAAAGAAGGACTTCATTGAAGAACTATATGTGAGTCCCTCCACTAGATGATCGGATGGTTAATAGGGGTTCTTAACGAAATCCTCAGATCTACGACTCTCAACACTTCGTAACTCTCGAGTTCGAGGATTTTGGTTCGATAACATCTTTGTTCTCCTGAAGTATGACTTCGTCGGACTTACCTCAGCATATATCCAATGGCCAATGGGACTTACAAATGCCCTTGGATCTGTGGCTCATGTCACTTCATGATTGATGAATGGATGAGGGTTTAACGGTGTGGCAAGTCTATTTTCCACGGTTAGGGAAACCTCCAGGCATCGCTCAACCTCATGGGTAACTGTAAAAATCAGCTACATTCATCCAGTTTACAAATGGTAAGGTCGAAACGCTCTAGAGCTTTGAACTCTTGGAGTTTCGAAGCCAGAAAGGCTTAGCTCCTTTTAGGCCTAGCGCAGGGTTCCGAGACCTTGGTCACATGGGTCCTTTGAAAAATCTTGTGGGCTACGCGCTAATCTCTTAGCCATGAATTGGTTAAGGACACAAGGATGAGTGAAGGGTCTAAAGGAGTCATCCTCCTTCCATAAGGTTTGAACTTAGTATTCTCACAAAGGTAGATTCTAGAGGTTGACAGGACTTAAGCATCCCAGTGATCATTCGTCGACACTCTTGCAGACTTACATACAATATATCTCTAGATTCTAAGATGACGTTAAAAGAGGACGCTTCACAGCATGGGTTCACAAAGAAACAATACACATTTCTACCTCAATCACTCAATACGAAACTCAGTCATAAACATATAAATATATCCAATCATCATTTCCATTTCAATACACAGAGTATGAAAATACTTCTTAGAAAAACATAATCATGAAGAAATTGTTGAAAGGGGTGCATGTTTCCACCCAACCATAGGCATAGCCACTCTTGAAGAGATTTACCACTTACCGCCCCCAAGCTAGACCATGATTCTCTGAGAGAGACTCTTTCTTCTTTCTCAATAACGGTCAAGGACAAAGGTTACTCTCCTCCTCCCATAGAATATTGGCAACGGGTTTTCTCTGTACCAAGAAAGGAGGTATGCACGAGTACTTCCACAGTCCCTCATCAACCCCATTTATCATCTAGGAACGAAAACCCTTCCAACAGCTTCTTTCTCCCAGAATGAGCTTATCTCCCAGTTCTTCCTCAAACGAGAGAGTTGCAAGTGCTATTTTCTCTTCTTGAGATTGGTCTTTAGACTCTGCTTCCTCGCAGATATGCCTTTTCCCATTAATTACCTATTTTCTTTCCTTCCTCAACAAGATTGTGTGGGTCTGAATCCCTAGCTCATGGTCAGGTCTAGAATTCTTGCAGATGGGTACTCTACCCCATCTCCTCATTAAATCTTGAGGAGGACTTTCCCAGCTACCAATCTGACTGGTAATTCATTTCTAGGTTAGAGGACTATTATGGGTCTAAGCCATTAAATCAAGTAAGGTGTCGGTTTGGTGGGGGGTCATTTCAACCATTTATGGTTCCCCTCACCATATCTCTCATAGCACCTTGTTCTATCTTGGCAACCCCCCCCTTTCAACATTTATGGAACACTTATCCATTTTCTATTAATAATAGAAAATACATATATTGACCTTTTATAACAAAAAGGTTCATCAAATCCAACATTCACACATATCTAGTCTACCATAGTCTCTTGGCCAGTTATAGTTATATTTACAAACTGGGGGAAATGGGGGTATTATAATCCCTTCCCCCTTAAAGGAACATCATCCTCGATGTTCTATCTCTCGATGTGCTCTATATGTACAGAAGTAAACAAAAATGGGTATGCATGTTTCATGCCATCCTCCATTTCCCATGTAGCTTCATCTGGACCAAAGTGTTTCCACTGCACCTTGACCTGTGCAATGGTTTTGTTCTTGAGTGGGGTTTCCTTCCTATCTATTATGAATTTTGGTTCTAGCAGTAATTCGCCCTTTGGTTCCACCTGAATCACAGACCAGTCAATTATATGATTAGAATCATGTACATATTTCTTCAATAACAAAACATGGAAAACATTATGTGCCTTCATTATGGGAGGAAGTGCTAGCCTATATTCTACAAGCCCCACTCTATCCAAGATTTCAAAGGTTCCACAATAATGAGGTTCCATCTTGGCACAAGCTCCCGTTCTCAAGGAGATTTTCATGGGTCTAACTCTGAGATATACATGACCCCCTGCTTTAAACTCTCTAGGAGTCCTTTTTCTGTCTGCATAGATTTCTTGTCTATCCTGAACTATTTTCATATTATATTTTATCTAAATTACTTGATGTTCCATTTCCTTTATCATATCTGTCCCAATTGTAATTATGTCTACTAATTTATCCCAGTTGATTGGAATCTTGCACTGTCTACCATAGAGGGCCTCAAAAGGGCTCATCTTCAATGACTCTTGATAGCCATTGTTGTAGGAAAACTCTACCAGTCGTAGCTAGTATTCCCACTTCTTAGGCTGATGCATTACATGCATCCTTAACATATACCCTAAAACTTGGTTTACTGTCTCTGTATGTCCATCAGTTTGAGGGTGATAGGATGTACTAAATAGCAATTTAGTTTCAAAACTAGCAAATAAATATTTCCAAAATCTTGAAGTAAATTATGTATCTCTGTTAGATATGATCTCCTTAGGCATGCCATGCATCCTAAATATTTCTTTCATGAAAATACTGGCAATATATATTTCCTTTCAATTTGACTTGATGGGAATGAATTGACCATCCTTGCTCAATTTTTCCACCACTACCATGATGGTGTCATTCTGTTTGGCCAATTTTGGTAATCCTGTGATGAAATCAATGGATATGGTTTCCCATTTACATTATGTAATTAGTAGGGGTTGCAAAATCCCTGCTGGATGTCGGTGTTCTACCTTGAAATGATGACATTCTATACATTTATCCAAGTAATCAACTATGTCCTTCTTCAAACTCGACAAATAAAACAATTTCGTAGTGGTTGTGATCATCTTTTGATAACCAGGATGACCAGTATATAGTATTTTGTGTAGTTCATCCATCATGAACCTCTTCAAGTCATCACAATTTGGGATATACAACCTACCTTTGTAAGTTAGCAGGCCATCATTTAGCAATTCATAACCCTCATACTTCAGCCCTGTAGGCTCTTGTTCTAAGTGCGATTTTACAGTCTTGAAAAATGCATCTGTTTCGTGTGCACTCTTAACTCTCTCCCTGACATCTGTTTCACAGGTGCTTACAACTACCAAGTGAATCACTTTCATAATTTTGCTAAGGGAATCAACCACCCTATTTTCTTTTCCTTTGATATGTTTGATTTAAAAATCAAACTCACTAAGGAAATTCATCCATCTAACTTGTCTAGCATTAAGTTTTGGTTGATCAAATAGATACCTCAACCCACTATGGTTTGTCATAAGAACAAATATCCTAACTATGAGATAATTCCTCCACATTTTTAAAGCATGCACTATGGAATCCAATTCTAGATCATGGGTCATATAATTGATTTCATTCTTGTTCAATTTTTTGGATTCATAGAAAATTACATGTTCTTCTTGCATAAGGACTCCTCTGAGTCCTTCCCTGCAGACATTTGTGCACTCAAGGAAGTCCTTGTTTGGATCTACAATATTCAACACATGTGCATTGGTTAGAAGGAATTTCATCTCTTGGAACCTCTCTACACATTCTAATTTCCAAAGGAATCTAACTCCCTTTTTCTGAAGGGAAGTGATTGGGAAACCAATCTTAGAAAATCCTTTTATGAACCTCCTATAGTATCCTGCTAGTCCCATAAAGGATCTGATATCAAATAAATCCTTTGGAGTAGGAAAATCCATAATGGATCTGATCTTATAAGGATCAACTACCACTCCTTCTTTGGAAATAACATGGCCTAAGTAATGGACTTGTTTCTGGAAAAAGTCACACTTACTAAACTTAGCATAGAGATGAGGTTCTCTTAGTACTTGAAGCACTAGTTTGAGATGTTATTCATGCTCTTTCCTATTCTTAGAATAGATTAGAATATCATCAATGAAAACCAATACAAATCTATCAAGGAATTTACTGAGTACAGTATTCATTAAGCACATAAAGTGGTTGGTGCATTAGTTAGCCCAAATGGCACCACCACAAGTTCATAGTGACCATATCTTGTCCCAAATGTTGTTTTGTGGATATATTCATCTTTAATTCTGACTTGATGGTATCCATACCTCAAGTCAATCTTTGAGAAAATTGTAGAACCCCTTAATTGGTCAAACAAGTCATCGATCCTTGGCAAGGGATACTTATTCTTAATGGTCATCTTATTGATTTTCCTATAGTCTATGCACAACCTAAGTGTGACATCCTTTTTTTTCACAAACAAGGTGGGTGCTCCCCATGGAGACACACTAGGCCAAATGTAGCATTTTCCCATCATTTCCTTTAGATGTAGCTTGAGCTCAACCAGTTCTGGTGTACTCATTATATAGGGTGTTCTAGACACTGGCACCGCTCCTAGTGCAAGTTCTATTAAAAATTTGATACCTCTTCTTGGAGGTAGACCTGGTACCTCTTATGGGAACACATATTTATACTCTCTTAATATGGGATGGTGTTCTAAGCTTGGTTTTTTTTTCTCAGTGGATTCCAACACTTGCATTACATATAAAGGGCATCATTTTCTAGCAATAACTCTTCACTTGAATCCCTTGTAGTGTTACCTTTGTCCCTTCTTCATTTTCACACTCCAAAGTTTTTTTGTAACAATCCAACTTGGTTTTATGGGCAGCCAACCATTCCATGCCAATCAGTAGGTCATGAGATCCTAAAGGGAGTACGTTTAGGTTCTTTTTGGTGGGAAATCCATTCATAATGAAATGGCATGCTGGTATGACCTATGTTACTTTTCTTTTGGTTCCAGTGGCTAGTTGTACCAGCCATGATTTAACATGTTTAACTTGTTTCAATTTACATTTATCAACATTTTTAGGGGAAGCACAACTCAAATTAAATCCAGGGTCAATTAAAATGGAAACTAGATGGTTGGAAATCATACCTTCCATCTCCACCACTGAGGCTTGGTGGTCGGCTTGTCTATTATCCAAGACTGCATAAATCTATTGCATGCTCCTAACCACATCATTGACTATTGTATCCTCTTGGATTTTGTAGACCCTCCTATTGTTTTATTTCCTATATGGGCAGTCTCTCAACATATGTTCTTCTCCACAACCCCAACATTTCAAGGGTTCTCTCTGTTAATTAAGGTTGGTTGCCATTGATGTCAACCCTTGAAGAAATCCCCGTAGCACAAAGGTTTGAGTAATGGACCCAAGATTTCTTGATGTAAATATGACTCATTATTGTTTTTTCATGGTTGATAAGAAGTAAATATGGATGAACTCCAAAGTGGTTCCCTTATGGTGATAGCCCTCACGGGAAGACGCTTTGCGGAGTAAGAGAACCCATTATTAATTGAGGAATAATGAGATGAAGGATAGTGAATTTTTCACAAAAAATATCCTATATGGATAGTGCTTTTCATTCCATTTTCGGTGGTATGTAGAATGTCACATAACTCCTAAAGGTTAAAGAATTATGACCATGTGAAGTTGGAGAACCCAGGTTTGGGTAATGGACCCAAGTTTGTTTGATGGATAACAATATGATTTTTCTTATATTTGAAGGTAATACTATTCTATATGGATATAACATGTCATTCCATTTCTGGTGGTATGTGGAATGTCACATAACTCTTCACGGTTTGAGAATTATGGCCTTACGAAGTTGGACGACCCTCATACATCATCTAGAAGCCCCAAAAGGTCAAAGTAGTCAAAGAGGTTTAAGAGATTTTAAAAGGTGAATAATAAACTGAAATGATGAGTGTATTATAATTCAAATTGAATAAAAAATAAATTATTTCAATAATAAATTTAATGGAGAAATTAGAAGTGGGTTAACCCTAAAATAAGGAAAGTGGGCCAAGTGACCTAGAAGATGTTTTTAAGGAAGCTACTTGGAGAATATAAATAAGAGGAAAGGCTCTCTCATTTTAATCACACTTGAGAATATTGAATATCTATAGGTTTTTGAGGTAACCAAGGATATCTAAGCTGAATTTCTGAGGGAAGGTGAAGAAAAGAAGGTCGAAATGCAAGGAAGGATAAATTCTTTTGATGGTGTTTTCTAAGGTATGTTATTTACAGGTCATCTCACCATTTTTGCTATAAAATCGTTTCTATAATGATTCAAACTGTGAAATTGTTATTCCATTGAGAAACCATACCCAAGTATCTGTGGTAAAAAATTCATCTTTTGGGTCGTTGTATTTTGGGAGTTACACTCCGTGCAAAATAGGGTTTGTGGCTAGTCCTGAAACTAGTCAAAAACAGGTGTTTTGGGTAAAAACGTCATAACTTATTCATAACAGATCCAAATTAAATGAAACCAAATGTGTTTGTTAGGGTACAGTATTTAGTATGTTTTTTAATAGTTTCAGATCAATTCAACTAATATTTTGTGCGGTTCACGCTCTACAAGGTCGCTCTCTAGAATAATCCAGAATTTAGCAAGGTATACCATTTTTGCTATAACTCTTTTTCTGAGAGGTTCCAAGTAGTGACACCTGGAGTAATTTCATAAAACACACTGAAGAACATTATGTATCAGTTTCAGGTATTTATACATTATAGGCTCAAAGTTATGATTACTTCAAGTTAGGGTTGTTGACTAATCCAAAACTAGAAATGTGAGACTAAAGAAAAGTTTGATGAAAATGCTAGTCTCTTGTTGTTAAAGTTAAGGAAGGTTTGCAGGAATGTGATCATATACACCAGGTCTATTATAGAGCTACAAATCAGATTTGGATAATGAAATCGATGAGGTATTTTGGTTGAGGTACATGTTGAGTACATGGTTGAGACAAGTAGTTAATGAGTTGGCACATACATGAGGTGTATAGTTGATGATGTTGGTACATATTGATGAGTCATAGTTGATGAGTATTTGACACATGATTGGTACATGGTTGGATGCACATGTTTATGGTACAGGTTGATTACAAGTTATTTGGTACAGGTTGGTGCATGGTTGATGCACTTGTTTATGGTACAGGTTGATTACAGGTTGACGTACAGTTTGATGCATGGTTGATGCATGACTCAGATTTATTGGTATAGGTTTACAGTGGTATATCTCACAGTGATAGTGTGACAGTGGTTCCATCATTCTACTTCTACTTCAGGGTGGCAGGACAGGGCAAGGACAGGTGGTTCTAGCCACCTTCTGGTTGTAGCCAGAGAACATAGGGGGTTGTAGCCAGAGAATTGGGGAGTTGGAGCTTCCCTTAGGTTGTAGCCTGAGAAACTAGGGGGTTGGAGCCTCCTTCCAGTTGCATCTAGAAAACAAAGGAAATTGGTGCTTGCAATGAATGTAATTCTTCAAGACATATAAGAAAAATCATTTTGTGGTTTTCTCCCGATTTGGGTTTCCACGTAAAACACGAGTGTACTGTGTATGTGTGTGATTGTTTATTTCTTACTGCTCATTATTGGATAATAATTCTACATTGATATAACATTTGAAGAAAAAGGATTATAATTACACTATTACTGATTCACCCCCCCTCTCAGTAATCCAACACTCTCTTTGTGCAATCAGTCTTACCTGAGGCTGCTCCCAAGGGTTTATTTCCACTCTGAGAGGGGAAATGTTTCTGATATACACTTTTAGTAGGAAGGCTCATCTTAGAACCTTTCCCATATTTCTTAAATCTTGAGGGTTTAAACCCTTTTTTTCTTGAATCCTGAACTACGTTTCTTCTTCCAATCCTCATGAGGTTCTGTCTTATTCTTGAATTTCTCATAGCAATACCTTGCCTTCCAGATAGTATATTCTAAGGTGTTTGGCTCATCAAATTCAATTATGTCCCAGAAGCACTAAGGCATTCCACTAATAAATCATTGTATCTTTACCTTTTCATCCTTTATGTAGGGCACATATCTTATCATCTCAAGAAATTTATTGATATATTCATCTATTGTGAGTTGTCCCAACTTGAGTTCATAGAACTCCTTGGTCTTCCCGTCAAAGTATTTCTATGACAAATACTTCTTCTTGAAGTATTTCTCAAATTGTTTACATGACAATTCCTTCTCATGGAATCCTTTCACGTTCCTAAGGTCCTCCCACCAAATGGAGGCATTTCCATTCAAGTTTAAAATGGTTATTCAAACCTTTAAATTTTTAGAGTAGTCGTGGACTATGAATTACTTCTTCAAGCCAAGCAGCCAAACTTTTGCTTCTTCCCCTTTCTTAATTTCTCCATAGAAAGTGGGTGGTTTGGATTTCTTGAACTCTTCAGGGTCATGACTCTTGAAATGTTTCCTCTTCTTTCTTGTCCTCTGGAAATGTGAACTAGTTTTTCTACTAGAAAATTCCTTGGAGTTATCAATTTCCACACCCGATGATTCTTCTGATGAGTGTCTCTTGGTTCCTGGTTGGGTCTTCTTTGAGGTTCTCTTCTTTCTGTGGTCACTTTCAGGGCCATGCTTTCGTATCTCGGGTGGACTATGGTTTTTCTTCGTATGATGTCTATCCACATGACTGGTTGATGGTCCATGTTGCAGTTGCCTTTGTATATCTGATAAGATTTGCAGTAGGACAACACTAATTTCAGTTTTTTTTTCCTTCTCTTTTATCAACCTTTCATTTTCATCCTTATAGCTCTGTAATTATGCCATGAGGCTTCTTATAGTTTCATCTAAATATGAATGGGTTTCCACCACCCTCCTTTCATAAGATTCTTCCTCTCTATTGTGGGATATTTCCCCCAATTCATGGTGTGTCACCATAATTTCTGTTGTAGTTTTCCTATGATCCACTGACTATTTAAGTGTTTATAAAACATTCTATGTTAGTTAATGATCTACTAGTTTTATGAACAAAACATAGTTCAAATTTTTCAAAACATATACAATAATAGAAACTTTCATTCCTTCCTTCAGTAGAGGTTTAAATAAGCCTATTAAGAATGGGGTAAGATAGGGTGTCACCCATAAAAATTCTCTAAATAATATTTTTAAGCAACTTGTTCGTGAGCCCAAGTAGGCCAAGTGTTGTAACCATGCTCTGATACCAATTTGTAACACACTTGACCCCTAAGTAACCTTCCTAGGGATGGGGCATCAAAATTTTTCTTACTCTAATCATGTTGAATCCCTTTCCCCAGGTCTTCATCCTCCTATTCTCACTCGTAGCTTTCTAACGACTACTACCAAGCTCTAATCTGACCTCTGGTTTGTAAGTTATGACCTCTCGAATTTCTTCGGGCATTATTAGTTGAGGGCCACGTGGATCCAACTTGTTCGTACCATCTGCAGGTTCCTACCTCCTACAGGGAAGGTCCATCCATAATCCAATCCAATGATGAGTCTTTATCCTCATCTAACACACAAGCTAGAGGGGAATTCGGCGTTCGGTGCTTCAGCGATGAACATCCCTTTTCCTTTTTGAACACATGCCCTCCGGAGTCCCGAATTCCTGAACTCCCAAAGGTGCCAGAAATCTCTCCACATGGCTCCAGCCTTCGGTCCTTTCATCTTATCCCTAATACTGCACCCAGAGTCCCAAAGTCTCAGACTCCCGAAGGTTCCACCCTCACACGTGCTGACATTCTAGATGCGGAGGCAAGTATAAGTGGGTCTCGAATACTCCTCCCGCCAAATGGACCAAACAAGTAAGTTCCAGGGGTGACACACGGAAAGGCTGAGATGACATGTGGCCCCTACAGTGGGTGACACATGTCACATTTTAAAGGGAACATAGCGTCTATGAAACATACGAATACAGGTGACACGTGGCATGTCAAACTTGGTTCCACATCACCTTAGGTGATGTCAGCATGCCACATCACCCCAAACTGATAGCCTTCCAAGCCCTTCAATCTCACGGTCAAGGTGTGTCCATGTAACCCCTGGATCTATGGCCTTCGTTACTTCATAACTTCGGCATTCGGGGAATCCTTGGTGTGACTTCCTCCTTTCTCCCAAAGTGGTCAGCATTGGGCTAACCATGGTATAGATCTAACGGTCAGGGGAGATCCTAAAGAGTCCCTAGATCTATGATCCTCATCACTTCACAACTCCGTCCTTTGGGGGTTTCGGCATTATGGTCGCTTCGCTCTCCCGAAGCATGACCTTGTCGAAGTATCGTACGTGGGTCCATCCACTAGATGATTGGATGGTTAAGAGGGTTTCTTAACGAACTCCCCAGATTCACAGTTCTCATCACTTCATACATTGACCTTTTGTAACAAAAAGTTTCATCAAATCCAACATTCACACATATCTATGCAGGCATGGTCTCTTGGCCAGTTATAGTTATATTTACAAACTGGGGGAAACAGTGGTTTTACATCGAGGGGTCCAATTTTGATTTTATTTCCTTCAAAGTTCAAAGAAAATTGCGTTGCCACCTTAATGTTGTGTCCCTACAACCTCTCACAAAAGGTGAGATACCCAACGTGTTGAAAATAGGTTATGTACATTGGGTCTGAGTCGAACAAATCCATTCCATGAGGTTCAAACCTGCAAACTTCTCCACCCTTGTTGTATATTTTGTTTTCCACAGGCATTGTTGGTGCCATTATGTGATGAAATAAAACTTCTCTTTTGAAAACAGAATGATAGCCCAAAACTGATGGTAACTAGGGTTAAATAGCACTAGGGTTTTCTGCAAGGAATTAGGATTTCATACTAAACTCAGTTTTTGTTGCGTAGCAGGAGATGTCAAAGTATTTGAGAGTCATAACGAACCAAAATGCATTAAAGAAAACAAAATTGATAATATTTGCATTCAGAACTTACCATAGAACATGGATTTCATAGTGTGGAATAGTTTCACAACAAATAGAGCAGTTTCACAGCGTGCTAGAATGGACAGACGGTTTCGCAGTGTGTTGGAACTTTCGCAGCGAAATTTTTTTTAGGGATTTCTAATGGCTAGGAATGCTTTTGAATGAAGAAGAAGGTTATTTTATATGCTAGACATGTTTACTTGTCCCCTTCACAACTAAAATTTGATCCAAATATGATGATTACACGATGAGATCAAAATAATTATGACAAGTACTCGTTGTGAAACTCTAGGAACTTTCGCAACGAATTTTGCAGCGCTAGAGGAAAAATGTTTTTCCAAGTAGCAGAATAGTACAATAGAATTATACAACTTGACAAGACTCAAGTGCATGTCATATCACATTTTTACATTACCATGATGACCTTTTGAAATGACTTTGATCTTTGAAATGATGCAAGATCACTTTTACAAAACACATGACTAGTGATCGTTGATTGACTAAGAAGACATGACCAATCCCTCCTTCTTGACATAATTCGACCTCTTAGACCTCCTAAACAAAAGGTATTATATTATACAAATTCGACTCAAGACCAAGGAATACACAAGTGTTAGACTGAAAAGACTCAACACACACACACACACACACACACATATATATATACGGTTTTAATTGAGTCATGTCTTGGTCTTTACAAGACCAAGTCATGACTCTGAAACTCAATAAACATGTATGAAATGAATTTGACTTTATTCACATTAGTGAAACCTAACAGATGGCAACACTCTGATGCAACACTAAATTCATATTGCTCATTCTCCCCCTGTGACCATCGCTCCCCCTGGAAACATGCCTTTGTGCTCTCTCTCTCTCCAAGAATCTAACTCTCCAACCATGCATCTGATGAATCTCTCCACCTTTGACATCAATGACAAAGGAAAATTCTCGTCGAGGTTTCTCTCCCTAACTGAACTCTTCCTCAAACTGCTTTCCCTAACTGAATTGTCCTCTTTATGGTTCTTCCTCATGTAAATCTAAGACATATAAGATAAGCATTCAAAATCATTTATTTTGGAGTAGAAATTACTCTGAGTCTCTATTGAAGATACTCTAAAGATTCCCTTGAAAGCGGTTTTGCTAAGATATCTGCAACATGTTATTTTGTTCCCACATATTCAACTATGATGTTCTTCTCTCCAACATGTTCTCATAGAAAGTGATATGTGATTAGAATGTGCTTCTTCTTGGAGTGCATCACTAGACTCTTTGAGATATTGATGGTGCTTGTATTATCACAATATATTGGAATGGGCTCATCATACTCAACCAATATATCTGTTAGAGTTTGTTTCATCCATAGAACCTATGTACAACATGTTTTTGTTGCAATATACTCTGCTTCGGTTGTAGACAATGATATTGATTATTATTTATTTCTTAGCCAAGACACCAAACACTCACCCAAGTAGAACGATGATCCACTTGTGCTTCTCTATTCGTCAATTCAACATGCCAAATCTACATCTTTGTAGGAAATAAGTGATAAAACCTTTCCTTTTGGATACCATAATCAAAACTCTTTTGTACCATTGAGATATCTAAATATCCTCTTCTCTTCTAGAACATGTGATTCCATTGGTCCTACTTAAAATCGTGTCACCTGTCCAACTGCCTGCATTACATCTGGTCTAGATTTTGTCACATAAAGTAAGTTGTCAATCATTGACCTATACTGCCTTTTATCTGTAGACTTTGAATCATCATCTTTACTTAACTTGCAACTGGTTTGCACAAGAATATTGATTGGTTTGTAATCTTCCATTCTGAAGCTATTTAGTATTTATCTGATATACTATGTTTGAGAAATAAAAAAATCTTGGTTACTTTGACATATCTGAAGACCCAGAAAGAAGGATAGTTCTCCAAGTAATGACATTTCAAATTCATTCTCCATATCCTTTACAAATTTTTGGTTGAACCTATCGTCATCACTTCCAAAACTAATATCGTTAACATAAACTTCAATTAATAAAACATTATCTTGAGTTACCGTGATGTATAGGTTGGTGTCTTCATTTCCTTTTCTGAATCCTTATTGTTGAAGATATTTGTCCAGTTTATAATACCATGCTCTAGGGGCCTATTTTAGACCATACAAGGCCTTGTTCAACCTGCACACATAATATTCATTCTCTGAAAATTGAAATCCTTATGGTTTCTCAATCTAGACTTATTCTTCTAGTTCCCCATTCAGAAAGGTTGATCTCACGTCCATCTGATACGTTTTGATATTTTTTGAGAATGCATGAGATAGGATCAATCAGATCACTTCCATTCTTGCAACTAGGTAAAATGTCTCTTCAAATTCGATACCTTCAACATGTGCATATCCTTTACATACCAATCTAGATTTGTTCTCGATAACCTCTCCATCTTCATTCAATTTATTTTTGAAGACCCACTTGGTGTCGATCACATTCTTGTACCTTGGTCTTGGAACCAATTCCCAAGTGTCATTCTTCTCTATCTGATCTAATTCTTCATTCATGTCATTTATCCATAATTTATCCTTGTTGGCTTCTTCAAAACTGTTGGGTTCAATTGAAGATAAGAGTGATAGGGGTAGTTTTTCTGGTGAACGAATTTTTCTTCTAGTCTCAACTCATGCATATTTGTTCTCGATGATCTTATCTGAGGGATGATTATTCTATATTCATTTTCTAGGTGTCTTTGGAGGTACTTTTTGTAAATGTGTTGAACCTGCACATAATAGATCTAGCTAGAAAATACTACACACATTTGCAGAGAGAAATTGAGAAAGAAGAAGGAGAGAAAGAATGAAAGAATTCTCATTAACCGTATTCCACACTCAAAGAGTGAATAATTTATAATAGATATAGGATACATGAGTAACTAATGAGCCATAGTGGTGGTCTATATTGATCTAGACACACACTAGCAGTTACAAGAGTAAACTGCCACCTAGTCTAGTCTCTCAGGCAGTTACGGGAGTGAACTGCCACCTAGCTGAGTTAACTAGTGAACTAGTCTTCAGTTAACTGACTGAACAAAGAGAAGTGAGTTGGTGATGATCCCAATGTTTCATGGTGACAAAACCAATGCAACATCTAAACTCAACTCAACTAGTCAAACTGAAGTGTCAACTGAAAGAGAATATTCTCCAGGTGTAATATTCTCCCCTAAAATATGGGAGACTAGATAATGACTAATTATGACTAATAAACAAGTAAAAAACTTAGGAAAAATAAATCCTAGGTGTGTGTGAAGTAACTCCAACACCCCCCCTGAACATCACTATGGTGAAAATAAAGAATGGGTCCCGGCTACGAGGCCATGTTAGGTACCCAAATACAAAAGATACACTGAACTAAATGAGGAAAAAGGGAAAACCTCATGGGAACAAAACCCCCCCTCAAATTACAATGCATAAAATAAAAAATGATAAGGAACAAAAGGCAGTTGCTAAGCAACCATGTCCTTCACTTCAACAAGACCTCGCAACTGTGCAAGTTTGTGCTCTTTGAAGATTTTGTTGAAGATGTAGATGTCTGCATGGATCTGATGAAGTATATGCATCATTGATATTTCCACACGTATCCACTTTATCTTCTTGTAATGAATAATATCCAAATAAATTTTGGATGAAATTTTGAAAAGCGTACGGCCATTTCCGAAAAAAAAACGCTGAAATTTTGTTGATTTTGAAACGATCATAACTTCACTTTCCGGACTCCGTTTCAAACGATTGTTTTTTTGAAATTGGATATTTTCCCAAGAGGAATTAAAATATCCAATTTGTTTCTACAAATTGTGATCAGAAAATTTCATAATTGATTCTGATGTGAGTGGATCCCTTTTTGTCTTCTGAGATGCATGCATTGCACATGGAAAAGTGTCTACATGTGACTCTTGACATGCATGCCATATATATTCCATATGAATTTCAGAAAACAAATTTGAAACAGAGTAGACATCATCTTCAATTATTGGAATACAAATTTCTACAAATACTTGTGTAGAAGGCTCTTCAAACTGAGATGATTTATCTTCCAGTGGCTTTTCTACATTCTCTATCTTATCAACATTTTGCATGCATTCATCCTTATTCCCAGATAAAACCTCCAATTTTCTCCATAATTCATTTGGAGTGAATTCTTGTGAGTCATCATATACTTGATGGAGAATTTTGGGAGAAATAAAATAGAGGATACATCCTATGGCCATATCTTGTCTATTGAGAAAATTGTTTTTCTCATTGGCAGAATCAGGCTCTACTTCCATTGCCATAGTTATTTGGTACAAGCCTCTACATCTGAGCATAAGTAGAATTTTTGGCTTCCATTCCAAATAGTTATGAGGCGTGAGAAGTATTTCTGGCGAATAATCCATCTTTTTGTTCTCTTCAATCTTTTGTATCTGCAAAAAAAAATTGGTGTAGCTTTTGCTTAGCAGTCAGTCAGCTCTGATACCATGTAAATTTGTTGAATGTGAACATAATAGATCTAGCTAGAAAATACTACACACATTTGCAGAGAGAAATTGAGAAAGAAGAAGAATGAGAGAAAGAATGAAAGAATTCTCATTAACCGTATTCCACACTCAAAGAGTGAATAATTTACAATAGATATAGAATACATGAGTAACTAATGAGCCATAGTGGTGGGATAGATTGATCTAGACACACACCAATAGTTACAAGAGTAAACTTCCACCTAGTCTAGTCTCTCAGGCAGTTACGGGAGTGAACTGCCACCTAGTTGAGTTAACTAGTCAATTAGTCTTCAGTTAACTGACTGAACAAATATTAGTGAGTTGGTGATGATCCTAATGTTGCATGGTGAAAAAACCAATGCAACATCTAAACTCATCTCAACTAGTCAAACTGAAGTGTCAACTGAAAGAGAATATTCTCCAGGTGGAATATTCTCCCCTAAAATATGGGAGACTAGATAATGACTAATTATGACTAATAAACAAGCAAAAACCTTAGGAAAAATAAATCCTAGGTGTGTGTGAAGTAACTCCAACACTTTCTCTTCTTTCTCTTCTACTTCTACTAGATCTTCTTCATATTCTCTTTCTGTTACTTCTTCATCCTTTGCTTCTTCTTCATAAATCTGTTCCACTAACTCCTTTTCTTATTCCTTTATTTTTCGTCCACCTGTCTCATCAATTGTTACATTGATGCTTTCCATAAAATTGTTGAGTCTTAGACTGAAACATTTGTATGCTTTCCTTGTACTGAAGTACCCAACAAGTTTTCCTTTGTCTACACGAGAATCAAACTTTGTCATTCTTCCATCTTCTCTTTTGATGTAGCATTTGCTTCCAAAAAATTTGAAGTGCTTCACATTCATTGATATTCCTTTCCATAGCTCGTAGGGAGTTTTATCACTATTTTTTCTGAGCATTACTCTATTTTGAATGTGAACTGATGTGTGCACTGCATGTGTCCAAAAGATATATGTCAACATAGAATCCATTAACATTGTTCAAGTCATTTCCTGTACTGTCTTGTTCTTCCTTTGGACAACTCCATTATGTTGAGGTGTCCTTGCAATGGAGAATTTCCTTTTTATTCCATGCTTCCTGCAGAAATACATAAATTCCTTTGAAGTAAACTCTCCTTTGTTATCAAATCTCAAACACTTGATTTTTTAATCCATTTCATTTTCAACCATTTCCTCATATAACTTGAAGTTTTCAAATGCTTCTGATTTCTTTCTGAGAAAACAAACTGCAGTCATCCTTGTATAATCATCAACCAATAACATAAAATATTTCTCACCTTTTAAACCCTTCATTCTAGTTGGTCCAACTAGATCAATGTGCACAATTTCCAGCAGTCTTGTTGTGGATTATTCCTTTGATTTGAACCGGGTCTTTTTTTGCTTTCCTTGTTGACAATTGATGTAGGAGCATCGCTCCACCTCATCAACGTGCCATCATTATAGCACATCAATGCACATTTCAAAGAAGGAGAGGCATTGACCCTCCCATTTTTAAATTCAAACTATGATCCTATAGGGATTTGTGTTGTAAGGTTGATTAATGCCAAGCCATACCTTTGTATAGGTAGTGGAAAAAGTCGCCTTAAATGGTTGATTGTAAGAAGGTCTTGGTCGGATTCATATCTGGACTTTTCATTTATGTAATGAAGCCATAGGAGTATGGTGTCTTAGCTGAGACAGTGATTGCACTAAGACGGTGAAGAGGATAAGCTCGTAGAGCCCTTATTTTGTAAAGAGAGAGACAGATCTTTGTAGAGAGGTCTTAGAAGTGAAACTCAAAATAGAGTTAGATTAGGAGAACTTGAGAGAATTGAGACTCTGTTGCAGTCCAGTTTTTGTAAACATCTGTATAGACCTACAGAGATAAAAGAAAAGAATTTTTTCCTTCATATAGTGTGTTTATGTATTTGTGTTCATTATTATGTTTTTATATGCCATTCATGGTTTGAATGCGTAAACTGGTGAAGTATTGAATAAGTTTCAATTGTTTCTTTCTTAGAGTTCTTGAGTGCAAGGAGTGCACATAGTCTGCAAGGAGTGTGTTGATAGAGGTGAGTTAACCTCAGAGAATCTCAGGAGAGATAGAGTTGAACCTTCATCAGCATAAATGCAAGGAGTGCACAGAAAGAACTCTGTGTTGAGTTCGTAAAGAGACAGATTCACTGAACACTCTTTAAGGAGAAGCTCTGCAAGGTGTGTATCGAACAAGGAGAATGCTAGAAGCGCGAGAAGAATTTATTTTCAAGAAATCCTTTGGATCTCAGTTTGACTAAATCCAAAAAATGAAAGGAGTGCGTGGGAGACCAAAATCTTCGAGGAGATCAAGATCAGAAGTGATAATGCAAGGAGTGTGTGGGTGATGGACTTGTTCTAAGTCCTAAATATCAGAAGAGATAATGCTTTCAGAAGCACAAGAAAGACCCAAAGTAGTCGGGTATGCAGGAGGAAGTTCAAAGGCCGAAACCTTTGAACACTGACAAAAATCTTCCAAGGCGAAAGAAGTCAAAATCTCAGGAGAAGGAGCAACAACAACCATCTGATCGATTTTGGAAGGGAGCCTGGACCATTAGATCTATGTCTAGTGAACGAAGGAAACATAGAGGATAGGAATAGACCCAATCCGTTGGATCTGAGCACAGAGGACCAGCAACCGTTGGATTCGGAGGTAAGTGCACAAGACTTAACCCTTGTGTGCACAGGAGAGTGGACTCATCGAAGTCCCAAAGTGAACAAGGACTATCCATCGTCCAAGGTGAAAGGGGGTGAAAGATCTAAGTTTTTGGGTGAAATAACTCCATGAGGAACGAGTGCACAGGACCTGAAACTCCCGAAACCTGAATACTCAAAGTGGATAGAGACCATTAGATCAAGGGGCAGACACGCATCAATAGATCATGTGTTTTGGGTGAAAGCACTCCAAGAGAAATGAGTGCATAGGATTTTGAAACCCCGAAGCCCGAATAGCCGAAGCGTCGAAGAGCCGAAGGGCCAAAGAGAATCTGGACTGTCAAATCTAGGATGGCAAGTGGTGAAATATCATGAACTCCAGGTGGAGACATTCAGGGAGAATGTGAAGGAAGAAAGTTTGAGATCGCCAAAGCCCGAATAGCCAAAGTAGCGAGGAGTCATTGACCTGGTTTGGACAGGTGTCACCAGATCATGAACTTTGGAGGATCGTACTACGAGGTTTCTGAGAAGTTGTGTTTCGAAATATCCCAAAGTGTCGAATCCTGAAGCATCCAGGGTCATAGATCCCAAAGGAAAGGACGTGGATCGTAATCTATGAGGGGATACATGGAGGATGGGGATTCGCTCCATTGGACAGTCATTGGATTAGGGAGGACAGGTGTCATAGGGTTCGAAAATCCAAAATGATTCACTCCGGAGATTTGTGGTGGTTGATATTTGAGATCATCGAAGGTTGAAGTCCCAAAGAGGATGACAGACGTTGATATGGAAGCATACGCATGGTGCGAGATCTGGAATTCTGGGTACGGAGCACTCTGGAGGAAAGAAGAGGGTGAAAATGCCAAAGTCCCAAAAGAGATCTCGATCGTTGATCGAGGAGGAGGTTTAAAGACCATTGATTTAGTTGAGGAGGCCAAATTCCCGAAGAGGGAGCACAACCATTGATTGGGGAGGATACGTGTTAGTAGATCTTCCACTCCGGAAGATAACCAGTCAGTAGTGGCGAGGGTTTGAGAATTGAGATTCCCGAAGGCCATATTCAAGGAGGAAATCCTAGCCGTAGATTAATGGGGACAAGTGTCAATAGATCTTCTACTTCGGAAGATTATCAAACAAGAAAAAGTAGGAGTTTGAGATTTTATATTCCCGAACACTGCATTTGCGAAGGGGATCCTGGACGTAGATTCAGGGAGACAGGTGGCAGCAGATCTTCCACTCTGGAAGATTGCCATACGGAGGAAGTGATATTTTGAGAGTCAAAACTCCCGAAGGTTGGAAATTTGGAATCATCCACAGCCGTTTATTTGGAAGGGAGATACGTGTCAACAAATTGTGGAGATCTGGGATCGCGCGTGGAAGGAGGAAGAAGAAGGTAGGAAAGGGGATTCGATATCAGTCATTGGCCATCGATCATCGTCGAAAGTGAGAGATCGATGGATGGGAAGGATTGCGGGGCCATGACATGCTTGGACATTAATTCTCCTTGATCAGGCCACAATTTCAACCACGTTTTTAACAAAGGGATGCATGGCATCTAGAGGTGAATTGCGGGGTGAAAAGCGGTTTGGTCTGAAACCACTCTTTCTCGCGCCCAAAATTGCACGTTTGTGCAAGGACACAGCCCGGGGCCATATGAAGAAGGGGCTAATTGCAGAAGGAGCTAGCACCTAAAACTTAGTGTTTTGGAAGCGCGCAGGAATAGCTCGCGAGTCTGACAGAACCTGCACACAGAAGGAAAAGGGGCCTATGTATAATTGATTTGGGTTCAATCAGGATCTCAAAGAGTTAATTCGACTTAGAAATTAGGAACATCCTAGACCAGGAGTTCGCAGAACCCCAAGAGGGTAGGGGGGTTGCATTAGGTGGTATCAGAGCTGAATTTTTGTCCGTAGATTTCAGACAAAAGAGAAAGAGGAGGAGACCATTATTTTGTTTTCATACAATAGACAAGAGAGAGACGGTGAAAGGGATGATCTGGTAACATTATATTATATCATAGGTTCAAATTTTCCTATAGACAGTAGGCGAAAGGAAGGAAGAGTACTGATGCTCTAAAAGAAGTTTGTTGCATGTGCGCAGCAGCAAAAATTTAAACAGCCAGGTGAGCTGCAAGAGAAGATGGAGATACTCTCAGATGTAGAGTGATCCATAGACTTTCCAACACGGAAGGTAGAAGGTGAAAATGGATACTGAAATCCATGAGCGTGGTCGAAGAGAAGGCCGCAAGAAGAAATGCAATCCAGAGATGGATCTAGAGCTCAATGAGATAAGAGAAAGGATGGAACAGCTAGCATTGAGGATGCATCACGAGGCAAAGGTACACTCAAGGTACGAATGTCCTCTGAACAAGAATGCAAAATGTCATGTTCAAATGTTGTTGGACGAAAAGCAGCAACAAGAGTTGATAAAGTGGCTGAGGGAATTAGAAAACCTCAGTGACATAGAGGAGGAAAAGATTCACATCTATGAACCAGAAATTGGGAGACACCTCAGTCATGAGGAGGAGGTGAGATCAGATGAAGATCTCATGAACTGTCAGGTGGGAAGAAATGGACTTTCAAGTTTCCAGGTGGGAAATAGAAAGAGATCACTCGAAGGTCTCATATACTGCCAGGGGAGCAGTGTTGAAAGTTCAGATTGCTAGGTGGGAAATGAGATGGGATCAATTGATCTCATAGACTTCCAGGTGGGAAATGAGATGGGATCAGTTCATCTCATAGACTTCCAGATGGGCAATGAGATGGGATCAGTTGATATCATAGACTGTCAGGTGGGCAGAAGAGAAGTCCCAAATTTCTAGGTGGGCAGGGAGAAAGAAATGAGACTGTATGAAAGTCTCAAGAGCTCATAAGTGAGTTCATATCAGCAAGGAGTGTTGATGGATGAAGGTTCATGTGGATTTACAAACCATGTGAATGAATATTATGAGAAGTTAAATACTTCCACCATCAAAGAAGAGGATTAGAGGAGCATCCTGATTATTGGAAGGATCAAGACATTCCTACCAAACAGCCAAGTAGAGGCCACTACACATGATGAAAGTGCAGCAGAAGAGGAAGGATATCCAGAAGAAACTATCAAAGAGGAAGAAATGGAGCAGACATTGATGTCTACCTCAGCAGAAGGAGAAGAACATTCATCATAATTGCTCAAAATTTTCCGCTAGTAGGTTGAACAGGAGGTGATTGTAGCACTGGAGTCTGCAGCAAAGGAGGCAATAGATAGCATGGATTTTGTTGAGATGTATGAGGAATTGGAAGCCGAGAGAAGGTTAATGGTGCAAAGATTTCGCATTTGACAGGTCAAGTTGGAAGAAGATGGAAGAGCATGCCATCTAGAGGAATGGTTGGAGGGAGTTGGAGATATGCCATCACAAGAGGAGCTAACAAAAGAAACCAATATGTTAGAGGAGGAAGCTGAGCAGCAGCTCGATGATGAGACTACATAACTTGAACCTGCAGTAGGGTGAAAAGATAATTCCACAAAAGAAGAAGAAAATGATATGGGGGATTAAGATGATCTACCCACTGATAAGGAAGAGTTGCAGCCGATAAGAGTGCATAAGGAGAACCAGCCATTGGAACATTTGGATAGGGTGATAGAGGATATCAAGAAGTTGATGTTGAGTTCAGTAGAAGCAGTCAGCAAAGGGGATTTGAACAGAAGAGAGCCTGCCATAGCATAATGGAAGAAATAGAAGAATAAGTAGCAACAACAATAACAACATAGCTAGAGAGGAGAAAGAGAACGGCTCCAAGGGAAAGTTTGGGATCCAAGAGGATTTCAAAACTGGAGAAGAGGATCTCATGAGCAGGAGCTCACGATTTTCCCAGCAGTGGAGTAATTGTTGTAGGAAAATCTCCCTATGGACAGGTAGATTTCCTCTTGAGAGATAGTCCCTTAACTCTAAGACAAAAAGTGCTTAACAGGGACACTGACTTCCTTTTAGATCTAATCAAGCTGATGAACGAAAGAGAAGGAAGAAGGTACGTACCTTATGAACATTGTTTGTCCCTGCAAGGTCCAGGATGAGCTTCGATCTTGAGCTCCTTGGTAGGTCCTACAACGCAAACAAAAGTACAAAAAGACTTCCTACTCTATGGAGATTAGCTAAAACATAGATCCATCAACTGCAGAAAAACTTATATGGAACAAGTACAAGTTCGAAAGAAACAGGCCAAGCATTGATTGTATTAAAGAGAACAACAATGAAGAATACTTACAACCATAGATGTGAGTGCAGCAGCTTCATCAAGCCCTCCGTGTCCAAACCCTTGCTTAAATAGTCCACACACAGAATGTTGATGTTCCAAATGACATATTCCTCATGACATCATAAGTTATATGCTTCACAATACTTTCCCTCCCCTTTCACCATGAGAAGGCCTGCTTATATAGGCTTGGAGAGGCCCAACCACTTGAGATATCTTTGGGGCAAGTTGAGGATTCTCCTCCTTCAATTATGGATCTCCCCTAAGATCATGGCTTGACCAAGGATTCAAATCCAACTGCCTTCAAACATTGAAGGGATCTCTTCCTGATTTTCCTCAACAAGCCAAAACTCGCTCATAAAAGGCAGTGCTCCCCCAAAAGGGGCACTAGAGCACTATAGCGCTCCCCTAAAAGGGTGCATAGAGCGCCAACGCTTCCTTCTAGTGTATAGCAGAGTGCTCCTCTCCAAAAATGTCTTTTGAGTGGATTTTCCAGTGGAAAAAGGTTTATAAACTTTGTTAACCCATTCCTCTTCTTCCAAATCAATTGTTTGAGGTGTTTCAAGTGTCCTTTCGATGTCATTATAGGCACGACATAGAATGTATGGCAATACACTTTTTTCTGACACTTGCGACACTTGTAATATTGATAACGTTGACACTAGGCCAATGTCGTAATGAGTAATTTTGATGTGTAATGGATTTCCCCCCAAAGTATGAAGTTAGAAGATGAGAACTGATAATGGAAATACTTTGCATACTTTCAAGCAAGGGTACGGACTCAGAGAACCTGACAAAAGTTGCACACGACCATCAAACAAATGTTAAGACATGCTTCAAACCCAAGACAGGCATACCTATGCTTGAGTGATAGAGACTTTCAAGGTATGGCCGCCATAAATACACTGAGGATCCATAATTATATTGAAAAAGAGATATAGACACCAAAGATACAATGTGGATCTATATTTGCATGACCTAAACTGGTCGTAGCCACGAAGAATACACAGTGGATCTACGAGATGTCAAGACATAGCCACGACCAATACAAAGTGGATCTATGTAACAGTATATGTGTCATTGTTCAAATAAACCTCCATTGCAACCTGGACAAAGTACATACGAGAGTGACGACTCAACCCAGGGTCTTCTTGCCGATGTTGATGTAGTACGAATCTAACCATGTGAATAGATGTTTTGATGTCGAACATGGCAGAAACCACTTGATTACCGATCAATGATGTAAACCATTAACAAGCGCGAGGGAGGTCACCATTGATGTCAATGATTCCCAAGGTACTCTAGTACACTCCAACGAATGTGAATGGATGAGATGAAGTTGAACATCTGTGGAATCATCCGATCAGAGGTCAATGATGTAAACCCACTGTCAGATGTGAAGGGGCCTACCATTGAGGCATGCAGGTCCCAAGGTACTAACTGGTTTCTAAGTCTAGTTCCCGGATAATGTGTTGAAGTCGATAGGAATATACTCGTCGCAGGAGGGCCTTGATGTATCCCTGATCAACGACACAAAATTGACATAGAAATGCAAATTGGTATATCAAATGAACATGGACTGACACGGGTATTGAAACAAGATATTTGTGATGGCTGATTCTCGAGGTGGATACTTCCCTTGAACACTGAGGCACAATAGAAGAAACATAACATGGACCAAAAACACAATGATGCAGTGGATACTGTGACTTTCATCGAGTGACCCAAAGGAGTAAGAAAAACTCAGAGTATTGGTCCAGTGCATAGGTTCAGTGGATTAATATGTGCACAAAGACAAAGTGTCATGTTCAAGGGAAACTCTAAGAGTTACTGGTAATGTTCTCAAAAACTACTTGGCTTGCTTCCTTCAATTTTTTCCCCCATCCAGATAGATGAGTACCTCTTTTTTATTTAACGAGATCGAGGAGGGTAACACATGCTCAATATAACTTACCTTCGATAAGTCCCTCTTCCTTTGTTTAACAAACTGGAAGAAGTAAGGGTTCAGTCCCATATGGGCCCTTCAGTGTATAATTGTTTAACGAGTCTAGAGAAGGTAAACTCGGTGGTTTTTCATATTTAGAGAGTCTGAAAATGACTTAAAGACGACTACAATGTGGTCCCTTTTTGTAATGTTAGTCTCACAAGGCTGAAAAAGAGATAAACTACCACTCGAAAGATGCCCTTTCAAACCTTTTAACAAGTGTGAAAGGAAGCAAGATTACTCGACAATACTTTCATGTTTTGAGAGTCTGAAAAGAGTTTAAAGACGACTCCAGGGGGTTCCTTTTTTCTGTATCCATACGGGTCCGAAAAAGAGATAAAAATTTACCTGGTGCGTTCTTATATTTTCGAGCTTGAGAATGAACTAAGACTACGCTCATGAATATGAAATGGTGAAAAAACGATCAAAACTGCTCTGAAATCTGTCAACAATGTCAAAAATGCAATCTAGGGGTTTAGTGGGGCCTCCGAAATATGTTCAAAAAATCCAAAAATAACTATACCTTATGAAAAAATGAAAATTTATAAATATTAATACAAGGAAAAATTTTCAATTACCATTTAATTTGCATAAAGATTTGTAGCAGTGGAAATTCGCATTTTGGAGGTGAATCTTGTTTTACTCAGCACCGGATCTATGGTCGATCGTTTCCCTCGCCGTTTGGACCAGGTAAGTGCTCATTTATTCCTCTTTCAATTACACAGTTTACAATTTGTTTTCAAAGAAATAATTGAATGAAAACTGAAGCCCTAGGTTGTCAAAAAACGCCTAAATCACAAACGACCCTTCTTCAAAACGATGGGAAAATGCTACCCATTTACAAAAATTCCTTCACAAGGCCGTGGCATGAATTCCAACGTGTTGATGCATGAGTGGGTAGGTTGTTTTTCCCAAAGAACAAAATAGGAAACCTAGAAAACGCCCATGCAGCCATCAAACTGTGGGTGACATTCGTTTAAAATTAAAGACATTTTACTATTGGTTATGAGGCTGCTTCAAAATAATGATGAGAAATAGAAGGGGTGTGGGTCTTTTGAACAACATAGATGATGAATTTAAAGTTTTTCAATTACTTCAAAACAAATTGCGGAAAGCGTGACAAATAAAGGTTTTTTGTTGTTTGTAGGTGATATTGGAAACAACCATGATTGAATGGAAAGAATGGGAGCATGAGCTCGATGATGTGGCTGCTTTATGGAGTCCTTGCATGTGGGCCACGTTAATAGATTGTGGTCTTCTCAAATTCTTCAAACTGCAAAAGATGAAGAAAGAAATCCTTCTACTTGAGCATATGATCAGTTTGTGGGACATTGCAGAGCAAGGGTTACGAATTGGAATGCAGCTTCTAACCATCGAGTTGGAATATGTGTAATTCTTAACTGGCCTCTCGAAAAGAGGGGCTCCTATAGTTTTTTTCGGACAGAGGGCACTTCCTGAACACATGGATGTGTACTTGGCATGTTATTATGTCCCAGGAGCGAGACTGGTGAGAGGTAGAATCCCCATCAAGGATATCAGAGAATTACCCCTTCGGTCTATTGTGTTCACCATCACAAGTGTAATAGGAAGCACCAGCGTGCATCTGGCGTCAAGATTATAGGTGGCCTATGGTTTACAGTGTTTAGAGCCAACACTATTTAACTGGAGTACAGGCTTTCCTTAGAACGTGAAGGAACAGATTTTGAGATGCAAAGCGGGGAAAAAGCAATTTGGATATGGTTCTTTCCTGGTCTCATTCTTCTTAGAGCGCATCCCTCAAATGCAACCTCAAATAACATTGGCGGTACGAACAGTGGGAGAACCATGGATGCAGCGATGGACTAGTCTGTCTCCAAGACTAGTGGCAGAGTCAGAATTTCACTTCACCGGTGACTTCTTCGCTTGGCTGAGATGCCAATATCTCTGGCTAGAAGACTTCCCATATGCCGAGGTGGACTTTCGCAGGAGTATGGATCTAGTTCTACCAGAAGGAGAATCTTGGGATGTGTCAGGTAAGAGACCAAACAATACCTTGTAAAGTGTTTTTTTATTTTACAACATATATATATATTTTTTTGGGTACGTAGAAGAGTTTCTAACGGATGTATCATTTTCAACATGTAGACAAGGGAGTAGTGCGTCTGGCTAAGATACCAGTATAGGGATGTCGCGGGAATGCTCAGGTTGCAATAGTTCCAGGGGCACTAGTGATAGGTCTCTAGGAGGTTGAAAGAAATCTCCAAAGCCTTACGATGGGTATCCCTCCTCTACGAATGCAAGAAGTTCCCTTACATCTACAGAGACACACCGTGGGGGTGACCGAGAGTGTTAACTCTCTACTGAGATGAGTAGTTCATGCAGTGATGTGTTACTCGCAGCATAATGTAGTGCAGAGATATTAGAGTCTCTCTGATGATCGTATGATTGTATGACTTGTCGAACGATGTTGTATGGGTGTGAAGACCCAAAATTTTTCTCTTCCAAATACCTTTTTGATGTAATCAAACATTTTCATTCATGCCATATATATATACAGTTCTGAGTTTTTACAGTACCAAAATATTTGTAAATAATTATGTCTTTAATGTAATGTGTTTTAATTTACTTGTGGTGTACAATTTATTTTCCTTCATGAAACCTTATCTATGTGTGAGATACCGATCCATGATGTAATTGGCTAATGAATCTGAAATGTTATTGAGTTCTCTTGGAATATGTCTATATTTGATTTAATCAAACATTCATTCAAGGCGACGAACCCGTAGGTGGAGACGTAGAAAGATAGGATTATGAATGGCATAGACACAATTAAGTTGGCAGACCACGAGTTGTGAGTCTAGGTTAACAATCATACAGGAGACACCTAGGGAGGAGGCTTGGATCAAAATTCTGATGACAGCATGATATTCTGCCATGTTGTTAGTCGTTGATCCTAAGAAAATACCTCCTGAACTCACCAACTCATCAAATTGGTAAATGACCCATGTTGCAGAAGCAACGTTCTGGGTGTGTCGACTAGCGCCATCCGCAAATCAGACAAAGATAGGAAAGGAAGACGTCATCTGCACATGAAAACACAAGACACAGTATGAGTGGAAAAGGTAAAAAACTTGAGCATGCAAAAGAAACAGACACATGAAACCAAAATACAATAATGTACAAAGTACGCATGCTAGGCGATCTAGGCATAGTACTTTTTAAGGTAAAGCCCATTCCGGGGCTCTCCCAGGGAGATTCCATCATAATTGACTAACTCGTAGGAACCTCTGTGAAAAACATGTTTCACAATGTAAGGGCCGTGCCACAGGGGTTCTAACTTACTTGTCCCTAACTTATCATGAGCCTGGTCATAGACGAGGACTAAGTCTCCTTCTGCAAAAGTGTGAGGATGGATGGATTTGTCGTATTGATTTTTTATCCATTTCTGATGTGCCTCGTTAACGAGAGAGGCATCACGACGTGTTTCGTCCATCTTGGTCAGATATAAGAGACGTTCTTCTTCGGCAGAAGTATGGGATAGGAGTTCTACTTTAAGTTTCAGAGATGGAATCTCACACTCGATTGGTAAAATAGCTTCGATGCCATACACTAACTGGAAAGGAGTGAACCCAGTCACAATTTTTACAGAGGTACGGTAAGCCCAGAGAGTGGAGAAAAGTTGTAGATGCTAGGATGTCTTGTTTTCCCCTACCATACATTGAATCATGGTTTTAAGGACCTTGTTGATGGCTTCAACTTGTCCATTGGACTGAGGGTAGTATGGGGATGAGTTTTCATGGCGAAAACCCAACTTGGCATGCAATTCACTCATCATCTGGTTCTTAAAGTTTGAATCGTGATCAGTGAAAATGGCACGTGGTATGCCAAAATGAGTGATGATGTGGTTAAAAACGAAAAGAGATGTTGTACGGCCATCATTCAGAAAGGTAGGCATAGCCTCAACCCATTTTGTAAAGTAATTGACGGCGACGATTATATAACCGTGCCCCCCGGCTGAGGTAGGCTTACACTGCATGAAATCGATACCCCACTTGGAAAAGGGGCCAATGGCGATAACGGGGTGTAGCAGAGCAGGGTGGGTGTGTGCCTTGTTGTTAAAAACTTGGTAGGGTGGGCATTTTTTGACTGTCGCAATACAATCTTTGAAAATTGAGGGCCAAAAGTAGCCGGCACATAAAATTTTATGGGTTGTAACCATCCCAGAAAGGTGACCACCATAGGCTCCAAGGTGACAGTCATTCAGAATGTGTTCAACCTCTTCATGATTCAAACATCGTCAAAGGATAGTATCAATACCATGGTGATACAAAGTGTCGTCGACGATAAGGTAACGTCAGAATGGTGGCGAATACGTCGATGCTCTTCACGAGAAATGTTAGGCTGAAAGCGTTGGGTTTGGAGATAAAGGAGGATATCTCCATACCAAGGATCAGATGTGTTGATGAGGAACAGAGTTTCGTCAGGGAGAGAATCTCTGGGATAAACATCTTCATCAGCATGGGGAAGGTCGCAAATAAGCTTCGCAAACACCAGGGACTTTTTGGCTTTGGACTTCACAAATTCAAGATCAAATTCCTGAAGGATGACAATCCATTTGGAGTATTTTCCCCCGAGCACTTGATGTGTCAAGATATGATACACGGGGTTTGAGTCTGCAATAATAGTGGTGGTGCGTAGTAGGATGTAGTGGAAAAATATCTAGATAGCGATGACAACTGCCAGAGCCAGTTTCTCTACATGTGAATATCGGAGTTCGGGTCAAAATAGACTCTTGCTCAGGTAATAGATCACATGTTCTTCATCGTTGGGGTCCTCCTGAACTAACACCATCACAATAGTGGAATTAGAGGTAGCTAAGTAAAGGATGTAGTCCTTTGTATAATCTGGAGGATGCATCAAAGGTGCGTGGGTCAAGGCATGCTTGAGAGCATCAAACGATCGATGAGTAGTGTCATCCCAGATGAAAGGGGCATTTTTCTGCAACAATCGTGTGAATCCTTTAGTTATCTCAGTGTAGTTACAAATGAAACGGTGAAGGAAGTTTTCTTTCCCTTGCAAACTTTGGAGTTGAGTCAAATTAGTAGGCGGAGGTAAGGCCAGAATAGCCTTGATCTTTAAGGGATCCACCCAAATCCCATCCTTAGAGACAATGAAACCGAGCAGTCGACCGGATTCGATAGCAAAAATACACTTATGTGGGTTCAAATGGATACGGTAAAACCGACACCGAAGAAAAATAGCTCGTAGGTGATCAATATGATTTGATCGATTGGATGAGTGGGCAAGTAGGTCATCGAGGTAAGGTTCTGCAATATGATTGATATCATGGAAAGCATACAACATGGCCCACCGAAAAGTAGCACTAGCATTTTTTATACCAAATGGTAGCTTTCGATAGGTGAAAGTTCCCCACGGGTAGATAAAGGTTGTCTTATGTTGATCAGCAGGTAAAATTTCAATCTGGTTATACCCGGAGAAACCATCCATGAAAGAGAAAATTACGCTCCCAACACAATTATTAATGATCTGGTCGATGAAGGGCATAGGGTAGTTTTCCTTTGGACAAGCCTTATTGAGATCCCGATAGTCAACGTAGACGCGAATGGTCCCTTGTTTTTTGGCAACTTGAACAAGGTTGGAGACCCATTCCGTCAAGGGGACAGGATAGATAAAGCGAGATTTCAAAAGTTTCTCAACTTCTGCCTTTATAGCCATGGTTTTCTTGGGATGAATCAAGCGGAGTTTCTGTCGAACAGGATTTGCACCTGGGTAAGTCTTGATTTCATGCACGACGATCGAGGGGTCGATCCCTCGCATTTCTTCATAGCTCCAAGCGAAGACATCGTGGAATTATTTAAACAGGGCGGATTAAGAGACCACTGTTGGTCACTATAATTGCTTAATTAATTTCAAACAACCAAGTGGAACATAAATTATCAACCCAGGGAAGTCTTTTGTTTCAAAGATAGTTGCGCACTATATATGCTCAATTCCAAAAGCACTTAGTGTTGTAGTAAAGAAATCATTCTATCTAACTTGCTGAAATGAACTGAAGTTCTGAATTTTATCACAGGAAAGAGATCTCCCTATTGCAATTCTTTATAGTTCAATTTAAGAATCCTGGATTACATTTTAAAATAACATTGCAATGGGTCAGAACAACTATCTTGTAATCAGAGAACATGACCCTTACTCTCAAACAGAGACTCAGTACTAACACTCTTTCATGAAAGCAATAATGCAGAAAACAATAAGCTCTATCTAACAGAGAACA
>ML786821.1:266779-286370 GCA_009831015.1 Picea engelmannii | reverse complement strand
AGAAGTCTCACAGTTGGGTTCTTGGTTACATCCACGAGGAGGCATTGGAGCAGAAACCCATTCATGGGTGTGATTATCCCCTGGGTGTTGATGGGATTTTGTCTCTGCATCTTGATTCTTAGCTATGTCCTTCTGTCATATGCGGTATACTTGATTATGTGGAAGGATAAGGAACTAGGTGCATGAAAAATAGGTTTCAGTTGTTTCTCAAGACAGCCAGGAGTTCTGCGGGGTGCAGTCGGGTTGAGTCCGGGATGGTGCAGTCGCCGGGTTTCTTGAAGAGACAGTGATCGGTTATGATGACCATAGCAGGAAGGAATATTATGAAGGGAAAAAGACTTCAGAGAACTGCTTAGAGTGCGAGCGAAACTGAGGCGAATTACCTTGGGCAGAGAAGGGGAGAGACTGGCCCATTTAGCCGGGAGTCGTGAGGACGAGTTGGTTAACTTCGGCCACCGTTTCCTTCCTTATCAGGGTTCAACGGTCATTGACGGAGCACGCGACTTCGGGCCTCGCGACCTCGGGACTTTGGGTCTCAGGAGGGGAGACGATTGACGACCGAGGCGCGACGTCACGAGAAGCGAGACCGCAGGATCGGCATTTCGGGATTTCTGAGTCCGGGTGAGAGAGGACACATCCTCCGAGCGGCGAGAAGCGAAGAAGGAAGAGTCAACGTTGACTTTCTTCGGTCTCAGGAATCCGGGAAAGAGGCATTCGACGTCGGGACTCGCGAGAGGCGAGACTCCGATCCTTTTTCCCAGGCAAGTTATAAAGGGGGAAGCATGTGTGAGAGAGACTGTGGGTTGCGAACCCCAGAAAAGGGGAGGAAGAGTGTCAACTCTTCGGGCCGCGGATTTGTGAAGGTCCTGGTGGGGCGACCGTGCTTGCGAGGGGCAGGGTAGCCGTCACATTAAGAGATCGTGTGTTTCAAGTGAAATCACTCCAAGAGAAATGAGTGCATAGGATTTTGAAACTCCCAAAGCCCGAATAGTCGAAGCACTGAAGAGCCAAAGGGCCAAAGAGAATCTAGACTGTCAGATCCATAAGGGCACGTGGCGAAAGATCATGAACTATGGGTGGAAACACTCTGGGAGAACATGAAGGAAGAAATTTTTTGATCATTGAAGCCCAAATAGCCGAAGTACCTAGCAGTCATTGATCTGGGTTGGGCAAGTGTCACCAAATCGTGAACTTAAGAGGATCATACTCTAGGGTTTCTGAGAATTTGTGTTTCGAAATATCCCAAAGCGTCGAATCCTAAAGCATCCAGGGTCGTAGATACAAAAGGAAAGAACATGGATCATTGATCTACGATGGGATTCATGGACGATGGAGATTCACTCTGTTGGACAGTCGTTCGATCAGGGAGGACAGGTGTCAGAGGATCTGACACTCTGGAAGGATTCACTCCAAATATTTGTGGTGGTTGAGATTTGAGATCATTGAAGGCCGAAGTCCTGAAGTGACTACAACCGTTGATCTGGAAGCGGATGTGTGGCACTAGATCTAGAATTCTATGTATGGAGCACTCCGGAGGAAAGAAGAGGGTGAAAGCACTGAAGTCTCGAAGGAGATCTTGATTGTTGATCGAGAAAGAGGTCGAAAGACCATTGATTTGGTTGAGGAGGCTAAAGTCCCGAAGTGGGAGCACAATCGTTAATTAGGGAGGATACGTGTCAGCAGATCTTCCACTCCAAAAGATAACCAGTCAGCAGTGGTGAGGGTTTGAGAATTGATATTCCTGAAGGCCAGATTCATAGAGGAAATCCTAGCCATAGATTAAGGGGGACAAGTGTCGATAGATCTTCCACTCCAGAAGATTATTACACAGGGAAAAGAAGGAGTTTGAGATTTGAGATTCCTGAAGGCCGGATTCGCGCAGGGGATACTAGCCGTAGATTCAGGGAGACAGGTGGTAGCAGATCTTATACTCTAGAATATTGCGATATGGAGGAAGTGAAAGTTTTAGAGTCAAAAATATCGAATGTCGGAAAGCCAGAATCAGCCACAGTCGTTGATTTGGAAGGGAGCTACGTGTCAACAGATCATGGAGATCTGGGATCGCGGGTGGAAGGAGGAAGAAGAAGGTAGGAAATGGGATTCGATAGCAGTCATTGATCATAGATCATCACCAAAAGTGAGAGATCATTGGACTGGAAGTATTGCAGGGCCAGGACATACTCGGACATTAATTCTCCTTGAGCGGGCCGCAATTTCAACCACGGTTTTAACAAAGGGATGCGTGGCAGCTGGAGGCGAATTGCGGGGTGAAAAGTGGGTTGGTCTGAAACCACTCTTTCCTATGCCCGCAATCGTGCATTTTCACAAGGACACAGCCTGGGGCCATATGAATAAGGGGCTAATCGTAGAAGGAGCTAGCACCTGAACCTTAGTGTTTTGGAAGCATGCAGGAATAGCTCGCGGGTCTGATAGAACCTGCACATAGAAGGAAAAGGGGCCTATGCATAATTTATTTAGGTTCAATCAAGAGCCCGAAGAGTCAATTCAACTCAGAAATTAAAAAGATCCTAGACCGGGAGGTCACAGAACCCCAAGAGGGTAGGGGGGTTGCATCAACAATGCTTTCATAATGTGTTGGTTGGCTTCGTGATCTGGGACATTTCTCTAAATGATTCCTTTTTGTTGACTTCGACGATGTTATCGAAGTTTATGTGACCCATTCTTTTGTGCCATAACCATACTTCATCTTCCTTTCCTAAACAACACTTTTCATTTCCAATTTCACTTAATACATATATGTTCTTGAAGTTCTTACAGTTGTTGGAACCAGTTTGCCAGAACCTGATTTTCTTATCTCGCGCTTCTATGAATCGAACATAAGTTTGTGACCTTGGTCACACATTTGACTTATAATTAGAATATTATGTTTCATATATTCCACTAACAGAACATTTTCTACCTTGGTATCCTTGTTTCCAATTCTAATTGTGCCTCTTCCAATGATTCTATATGATTCGTTGTTTCCAAAGGAGATTGATCCATGTATTTCCTTTCTCAGGGTTAGAAACTTGTCCTCGTCACCCGACATGTGTTTTGAGAAGCCACTATCAACATACCAACCATGTTTCTTTTTCTTATCTTGTAGGGCGAGTGTGCATTCTTCATTGTTATATTGATTATTCTTTCTTAACCATATTATCTGTTGAGGTTCATGTCTATAATTGTTGTTATTATGTTGTGATTCTCTAGGAGGAACTGTCATTCTACAATCTTTGATCATGTGTCCAAATTTGTTGCACTTCTAGCATTCCACTTCAATGCTCAAATATTCGAACCTGTTGTAGCTTCTTCTCTGTGTTTCATTAGGCCTTCTTGGATAACCATTTTGTGCATGACTTTCAAGGTTTTTTCTGTTTTTTCTGTTTTTTCTATTTTCTCTGCAATTTACAGCTTTGTGTCCAAAATTATTACATGCATAACATAAACCAAAAAAGATAGTTTGATACCTGGGAATTGAATATATTATGAAGGGAGTTACTCTTTTGAACCCATCTTCTTCTTGAAATCCTTTAATTATGACTGCTATGGATTCTGGAATCTGAATCTTCTGGGTGGTGGAACATCTATGTGATGAAACCTCTTGTTTTATTCCTTCTCAGGAGATCCTCTGAATGTCTCTACATAGATTCTTTATTTTGTTTCTTGATCTGTAGTTTTGGAGACTGAGCCTCTTTATGTCTAATTGTATCCTAGCTCAGACTTTTCATGATGTGGCCTTTGACTATTGATAATGTTATCCAAAATCTTAGAACTATTTTACATGTTTTTCTCTTGAAGGTCTTTTCTCAATGTGACAATCTATGCTTCCAAGTTTTCATTAATATTGTCTTTTTCTTCCAGTTTTTCTCTGAGTGCTTCCTCGATTCTCTTGTCTTCTTCAATTTGTCTTCTCTTGTTGAGTCTTAGAATTGTCATGTTTTCATCCTCTTTTTCTTTCTCCATTCCTCGCATTTTATCACTTCATTTAACCATTCATTATACTATTTTCATGAATACATTTGGCTTTCACCTTATTATTTTCCACTTTATTCATTTTAGTATTAACAGAGAATTTATGATTAAATAATACAAATAAAAATATTTTTTATATATATCTCAAATGTTTGTTCGAGCTTTGTAATGTGGGTATATTTGAAGCTTTCAACCATGGAGTATTCAAAATCTTCCCAAATGTTTTCTTCATCTTTTCAAAATTTGGAGATAATTCAAGCTAATTTCGAGGGGGGATATCATGAGAGGATTTGTGAGAGAAAAGTGGGATAAGTATTTTGTAATTATAGAAAATTGGTTGAGAGAAAAGTGGAGAGGATTTGAAGGGACAAGTATTTTGTAATTATAGAAAATTGGTTGAGAGAAAAGTGGATTTTTAATTATGAGTTGCTTATCTTCTTTTCAAATCACTCATGTATAAATAAGAGGGCTCTCTCCTCATTTGAGAGGAGGGGAGGAAGAGAGAAAGAAAGGAAAAAAGAATAACATAGTTAGTCTTTACTCTTGAGAAAATGAGTTAGTCATGGATTTCATCATGTTGTAATAGGAGTTGATGTTTTAGAGTAAATATTTTGATTTCTCCATAATAGATTTGTTTTTTTGGGTTGTTAATATAGATTTTATGTGAGCTCACATATGTTTGTCATTTTTTATTTGTTATTTATGTTATAGATGATCTTTCCTTTGTCTAATTTCATGCTTTCTCAATCAGGTTTAATTTATGCGATTTCACGCTTTCGTTTATGTCATGCAATTCAATTTCATGCTTTCTCAATCAGGTGTAATTTATGCAATTTCATGCTTTCTCAATCAGGTGTAATTTATGCAATTTCATGCTTTCGTTTATTTCATGCAATTCAATCCTAGTCGTGTGTTTCGTTTTCAATCATTAGATTAGGTTAGCTTACTTTCACCCTACATATATTGTTCTTACACCTCGAAGCTTACGAGCCAAGGGTTGACAATTTCATGTCGAATTCATTAGCATATAAATCGCTCGACATTTTTGCGTCATTGTTGGGGAGGTACTAAAGGGATTAGAGATTAGGTAGGTAGGTTGCCTTTAATTACACAAAAGGGGGGAGGAGAAAATTTAAGACGAGAGGTAAGAACCTGCGCATCCATTTTAATGGGTCGCTCCAAAGCCTTGTTGTTTCCTTTCCGCAAGAGTGTTTACTTTTTCTGAAAGTTTGTTTACTTTTATCAGCTTGTTTACTTTTCTCAATTTGTTTACTTTCCTGAAATTTACTTTCCCACAAGTGTGCTTTCTTTCCTACACAGTGTGTTTACTTTCCCACAATTTATTTTCCTGCCAGTGTGCTTATTTTACTGCAAGAGTAATTTTTTTTATTTTTTTTTATGCAAGTTTTATTTCTTTCATTATGAATTAGTTTCTTCTTTCATACAAGTTTACTTTTGATTTTGTACCTGTTTATCTATGATTTTAAACTACTTTTGTACTAGTATTGTTTCATAATTTCTCACACTGCTTTGTACCAATTTTTCATTTGTAGTATTTGATTTGAATACCAGTAAGATGATTTTAGAATGAATACAACCTTGGAACAACTCTCTCAGATCCTAGCAAAAGAAGGGAGCTCATCCTCTCAAGAAGATGAGATCTTGACAATAATCAAAGACTTAGTCACTCCTCCTTAAGCAAAAGAAGAATCGACACTCGAAGAATAATGTATATCAAATGAGGAACAACTATTCGAACAGGAGATCGATGAGGACAAACAAGAGAATGCAAGTAAGTTGAATTGGAATGGAAATAATGCATACGAAAGCCTCATTGAATAGTGGTTTCAAGCGAGTAACAGGTCAGTTCAATGTTTTCTTCCTTATTTCTCTGTATCGCATTTACCACAATTGATTTTGCACACTTCTATACATTTTAATTTTCAATTTTCGAAATTCTGTGTGAATATATTCTTGCTCCTATTACGCATGTAATATCCCTAGGCTGAACCCAATTGTAAATGTAAATGCAAATGTACTTAAGCTGGTGAGTTGTTTTATAGACATTTGACATACATATTCCATGGTGTAGCACGCGCATGTATTGGGTAGTAAAATGACGAATTGGGTACATTCCAGGATACCGCGAGTAGCATATTAAGTGTGCACAATATTGAGGCCAGGGAACCTTTATGTACATGATATGTTTTATAGGCTGGTAAGCCAATTATTATAAGCTAGGGTGCTTACGTTTCGATTAGGTCGGAGAGCCTAGATGTTAAAGGCCAGTGCGCCTGTTTTTGTACATATATCATATTTAATATAAGATGCATCGTTGCACGTAGACCGACCACAATAAAAGATATGGGGGACTAAACTCCACTGGTTAGGGAAAGGGAGGGGCCTAAAAGTGAAGGAAAAGGGTTGAGCTAGGGAGCTTAAGACAAAAAGGAATATTATATTAATATTTCTTTAATCATAAAGTATGGGTAATTATTTTATCCTAAGTTCTAAAAGTTGAGGTGAGGTGGGACAAAGTAGCTCCGACGTGACAAGTGTCAAGTTGGGGGCATGCATACATATTGTTGGACATAGTTCATTTTCAGGAAACTCTCCATCATTCTTACCATCATCTTTCCCATGAATCATCCATCACTGAGCCATACAGTCAATCATCCAGGAGTATTCAAATCCATTGAGATATCCATTATATCTTCATGACCTTACCTGAACCCGTATCCAGAGCCTTCGGTTGGGTAACTATTAGCTTGGGATAAGGATTGAAGAAGTGGGTTGTCAGGCCTGTGGGATATTGAAGAGGCGGGTTTTCAGGCCCGTGAGAAATTCTCTGGGTGAGAGAATTGTTGGGGATTGATTTCCTGAAGGTGTTGAACTGCAGCTATAGGGCTCTGAGACTTCCCATCGGGCCTGTTGTTGAAGCCCTGGAAGGGAAGTGGGGCAACTGAGGGACTGTTGAGCAGAGAAGGGGAACACTTTCTTGGGTGGGATAGGCATGTGGGGAATGAGGGATTGTAGGTTGTTATTTGAGTGAGCACCTGAGATGGAGTCTTTCCTGTTGTTCATGGCCCTTTAGCCTAGTTAGGAACCCCTTTACCCAAGTGGAGTTTAGTCCCAGCTCGGGGGTGACTCACTGTTGAGAGTGATGAACAGTGTGGTCTAAGGCTGGGAGATTCATGGAAGGCCTGCACACAGTTGGTGACATTCTCACAAAGATAAGTGTCAATTGTGTGATTAATTTACATGCTGCATTGTTATTCACGTCTTATGTTTATGGGTTTATCCTATGTGTGATTATAGTTGTTTGTATGCTTATGGGTATTGCATGTATATGTTTACTGCTATTTCAGTGTGAATCCATGCATTTACATAGCGTATTTGTCTTCTCACGTTTTATATATATTAAGATTCCGCAAGTGTTCTGTGTGTGCATATGTTTTAATTGCATGCAGTTAGAAAAGTATATGTGACATAACTTAGTTAGGATGCTAAGTATGTTACAGTACATTCCGAACAGAGAACGGATATGTTCTCCGATGCAGCGTGGCCCTGCATGAATGGTTGGGAATGTTACAAATTGGTATCAGAGCATGAAAGAGTGCTCTGGAGTAGGCATTTCCCGGCCTGTGGGTGGTCGGGTGTGTCACAAATTGGTATCAGAGCTTCAGTTTTCAACACTGAGCTTGAATGGGCCGAGAAAGTTGAGTTGAAGAAAAATGTCACAGATGATTTATTTCGAAGTGGCCAAATTTCAGTTGTAGGGCATCCATGGAAAAAATTAATAGCAACTGGGAGGAAATGGGGAAAATCCCAAATTTTTGTGATTGAATTCATGAGAAAATGGAGAAATTCGGTCAAGTGATGAGATATTACTGATTTAAAATCTATCCTAGCAAATTCGAACTTGGAATTGGTCGAATTTGAAGTTGCAGTGAAGCCATGACAAATGGAGCGGAATTCATGAGGATTTGATGCGCATAAAGGTGAATGTGTACAGGTGGGCACACTAAAAATGCATGATGCATAGTGGAAAGCATGTGATAGTTAAAATTTGGCACTGCGCGGAAAGATATTGGCATGTTGGTGTGCACGCTAAATTTCGGTACCGCACAGAAAATTTTAGCGTGTAGGTGTGCACGGTAAATTGTGGCACCACACAAAAGAATATTGTGTGCAGATGCATGCGCTAAAATTACCATTGCACGGTGTACACACACATAGTAATGGTTCCCGTGGTGTGCGCAGTATTGCAAAGCACAGGGGAGTTTGGTTGGTGCGCGCACAATATGAGTATAAGTTGTCTCATGACAGTGTAATCAATGGTGCGCGCAGATAATTGATGCGCGGTGGGGCCATATTTAACTTTGGCATGGTGCAATGCATAGAGAGAAATGCATGTGGAATATCAGTGCGCGATACCAAAAAAAAAAAAAATGTGTGCCACAGTTATCAGTGCAAGAACCAAAACTACGTGCAGCGGATATTGTCACACAACGCAAAAATAGTGCGCACAAGTTATTAGCGCGATGGAGAGGAATTTCTTAATGGTTATAGGTGCGTAGAAGCACGATTTACCTTGTGGTGTTGTTGTGCACCATAAATATGGGTGTACAGGATGAATTTTTGTGCATGCAAAGTCGATTGGAAGACGAACAACAGCAGAAAACCAACGAATTTCCGCAACGTTTTATACTGTTTGAACGTCAGCTTTCTTTTTGCAGCGCATTTTTGAGGGCTCTCCTGTGTCACTGGGTATATCTATTGAAAACATTGGCTAGATTTGGTTTGTTTTGGTGTTTTTTGTTGAATGACTGGAGGAACGGAGATGACTTTTGGACTATGGAGTCTGGAATGAGCGATGTATTGTTGGAACACTAAACTATCAAGAGGAGAAGGCTAATTAAGGCGATGAGTTTGAGTTTAATAGAAAATTTGCATGGTATTAACAGAAAAAGAAACATGCAACTGCATCGGAGCATTATTTAAAATGAATTCAGAGTTGGTTTGAGAAGAAATAAATATAGTCTAAATTGCTAAGCTGAAAGCATTTCAGACAGATGAAAGTGAAATATAAGTTTACAAGAAACACATACTATAAAATAAAACAAGATGCATATCACCAGCAGTTAGAGTCTTTTCTTAAACAGTCCAAAATCTGCTACTACATTTATATATTCATTTTAATTACAAAATTACAAAAAGTCTTCCTTCTCAGAGGATAGGTTCCTTTCCCCCTTTTTCTTCCTTGAGATAATATATATAGAGAGAGAGGAATTATTTGTAGAATTCGAAACGCTCAAACCTCCACATATGGCCAAAAATAGGGGTAAGTTGCAAAAAGGGAATGATTTAAAATAACAATTACCACTTATGGGGCCCTTTTTCTCTGCTACCAGCTGTCTAAAATTTGTTGAAATGTACTTACTTTTGATTTGAGGATTCATTTCAGCTTAGCGATCTCCTCCTTTAGAGAATCTAACCAGTCTGTTTGATTCTCTCCAACACTTTCGGTCGTTTCAACTATGGTTTCCTTCTTCTGTCGCTTGCTCCTTTTCTTCTTAACAACTCCCCTGTTGATGACTAGATCCCTCATAGTGGGATTCAGCCTGACTTCCAAATCCGAGTCTATAGTTGGCTTTGTGTGGAAGTAAGTCACTATAATGTGTGCAAGTACCCTTTTCTCCTTACTCGTAGGAAAATCTACCATGTTTCCTGAATAACTAGTCTCACTGGATTTAGCGTTGTCCATGTACCTCAATTTTTTTGTGGACACTGAAATGCTTTTACAGAGATCAGAAGGTCGAGCAAATCTGGAGATTACTCTGTTTATGGATAAGCTGATGCCTCCATACTTGAGAATTGGTAGTTATAGAATCCAAATCATGAATCACAAATAGACTTACGTCTAAGTACATCGGTTTTCCATGCTCGGCTAATCCATTTCAAATGATTAGCTTTTGATTTCATTACATGGTGGCGTTTACCTGACGTCAAATGGCTATGGAGTACCGAATGAGTGAAAAGGGGTGACCTGACTAGCCTTTGTCTGTCCCATGAGTGGTGGTTTTGACATATTGAAGCAAGTGACATCGAAACTTTGACAAAGGTGGTTTCGGCAAATCGCCTTTCGCCCAATGTATCTCTAGAGGTGCCACACATCTGTATTAAAAACTATGATAGTTTTTCCATTTCTCCAAACTATCAAGCTTCAGCAATGAGGTGAGAAGGTTGAAGTTTAGTTTTATATATATATATATAATAAGCAGAGGTACTCAGGGAAAGAGTTCTATGACAAAATATTTTAGAAGATGATCAAAGGCCAAGACTTCAAAAGGGTAAGGTATGAATCTTGGCGCAGCCATAAAGCCTTTGGAAGACACTACAGGAAGTCCACTCATGTTAGTCAAGTACTCAATGGAAATTCATATAGAGGAATAGATCAGGTAGTGAAGGGATTACTGAAAGTGCATTCACTCCCAAAGAAACCAGTTACAGATTAAAGCAATACATGGGAGTCAAATCTATTATAAAAGGAATTGACTACATGAATGACAGTAATCAGATAAAGAAAGAGGCTTATTGCATATTGGATAAGGAGTGCATCATATCCATGGATTAGCTAAGAAATTAGAGTAATGTTTCCCTTATGGTTATCAGAGTGCGCAGTGGAAGCATGGTATGAAGGGCAATATTATGGCATGATAGAATTGGATTGTACAAGGCGAGTTGAAATCAGATTGGTCAAGACAATGAAAGTAATAGACAGCAAGAAAATCCAAGTACTGATATGATCAGTTAAGGAAGGGATAAATCAAGTACCTCAAGATGGAAGTTAGTGTTAACTATCCAAGATTACTCAGAAAACATGACTAGAAATAGAATTGGGTCATGTAGGAGTTGGATCAGAGGGATCCGAAAAATAAATGGATGTTGGAGATCCAAAGTCTATAAGACAACAAGATTGGAATCGTAATTCATCCAAGTATGAGTTGGGATAGATGGATCCAGGAAATAAATAAAATCTGAAGATTAATATCATCTTAGTATTTGAAAAAAAAAAAAAAAAACAGTCAAGAGTGTATTGGCTAAGAAGGTGCTCAAATCAGAAATATTCATGCACAAGTAATTATAGTGAAGAGCACTTGAAGGTTCGAGAATCCAGGAGAAGGGAAGACTTCTGGGATAAACAAGGAAATGTGATACACGAAGAAATAAGTTGTTGCAATTATTGTAGCAGCAAGTATTATATGGCTTGTTGGGACAACCAAAGGGTGATAGTATTTTCATGTTTGCAAGTGTTGTTGATAATGTTGTTGCACACGGATGGAAGCAACATAAAGCTAGAATATTGAATCATAAGGCTAATAAGGAAGCATAAGAGCTCCTATTTTCATCAACTGATCAGGTAGCATTAAACTCATTTAATGGCAGCCCTGCAGGTAAGTTTCCCTCTTTTGGAAATTATGTGTGAAATTGCCAAAGGGAAATCCAAGTAAGAATTTCCCAAAATTGGGGTGTTACTATGCTGCATGGTATTGTTTAAGTGCATTGACAGGATTAAGTTACCACTAGGTGTGGTAAAGGCTAGAGACCTGTTATAGTTATCAAAGCTTTTTAGTCTTTGAATACACACACTGACATAGTAGCATGTCATGTTAATTTGGTTATGAGACAATAGCCACAGAAAATAAAAGATAAGAACTTGTTTTAAGAATGATGCTAAGAAATCTAGTCATGTATGAGTCTAGGATAGGGTTGGATATGGAAAGGTATGGTTATAGAAAGGTTATGTGCCACACAAATACCCAATGAGCTTCCTACTTTAAATAAAACTTGCACTGCAACCTTTTTTCTAACACTAATAAACACTATAGAATTGTATTCTTGGTGTAGTGTTCAGGTCGAAAAGGAAGGCATCCAAGTAATTGTGAAGACAATGGGAAGTGTGTGGATATGGGTCAAGACATTGGCCAGATTTCCAATTTATGGATGGTGAGATGCATGACTTAGATAAAGCTCATTCTGAAAAACAATGCAAAGGTGCATTGAGTAATTAGGCATTGAGAGTTGCACTCATGCCTGGTAAGTGACAGAGTTGCACTCATACATGATGGAATTGTATACTAAAATGCATTTTTTCCAAATGCATTTTGTGAGTGCATGTATATATGCTTTTGCATGAAAATAATTATACTAATGTTTGAAATTTTTCTAACTCATGAAGTTAAGAACATTTCAGGAACTGGTAAACATTGCAACAGGAAAAGTTGCAAGTGAGGTGGTCACAGGAATAGTGACTACAGAAAGCTTTTGTTCAGAAAATTGAAGAAATGACCTTACTGTTATTAATTATGATTATGCATATGAATAGAATGATGAGTCATTCTATTTGGTTGAATTGTTGGTAATGGTGATTGAGTTGTTAGGTGCGAGAAATTCTAAGATCATGGCATAAGGTGTTATACATGTTGAATTATGATGTACAGAAAATACTGACAATTTGTTGGTTGTATGCAATATACAATCATTGTAGAAATAATGGTATTAAGCATGGTGCTTGCTAAAATCCATAAAAAAAAAATTACATCCTATCGTTGCAACAACCATGAAAAATTTTGAAATAGAATTTCATATTTTGGGAAAAGTCAAAATTCATTTTGAAATTAATTTGATTTCTAAAATGGGATTTTTATAATGCTCTCTCATGACAACTTCATGTGTGTGATGCATATGAGATGATATTGATTAAAGTTGGAACTCTTGGAGCCATGGTGCTCTAATACTTCCTGTCCATCCTGTACTAGAGCCCTGGAAGGGAGGTTGAGCATCCGATGAACTGTGGACCAGTGAAGGTTCATACTACCTTGGGTTGTACAGGCATGTGGCGAAGAGAGAGACCATTGGTAGGAGTACTGCTGATATGGGAAGATAAATTAAAGTGGGAACTCTTGGAACCAAGGTGCTATGAGACTTCCTATCCGGCATGTGTTGAAGCCCTGGAAGGGAAGATGAGCAGTCGAGGAACTGTTGGACAGTGAAGGTGCATACTACCTATTGTTGTACAGGCATGTGGGGAAGAGAGACCATTGGTTGGAGTGTTGTTAAGGTTTGGTACATTGGCCTAGACTATGTTGATATCGATTGTGGGTCGTGGTTATCTTGGGAAGCCATTGTCCTAATGGAGTCATATTCCATGCTTGGGAATGGTATGTTGCTGAGATTTTATCAGCAGTGAGATATAAGGCTAAGTGGAACTTCATGGATTATTTCCTGAACTAGCTCTATGGAATAGAGAAATTGACTTCAATTTGCAGTATGAGTACCAGAATTGGTGTTGAAAGGTAGAGCACCAGATGGATGACAATATTTCAATAGCTAAAGCTTGGAGACTTTAAAGAGTTTGAATGGTACGTGGTATATAATGCACTGAGGATTTTTGAAAATTTTGTTGTATATGTATACATGATGCACTGAGGACAACGCATAAATAAGGGGAGGGGATTGTAATATCCCTAGGTTGAACCCAATTGTAAATGTAAATGAAAATGTACTTAAGTTGGTGAGTTGTTTTATATACATTTGACATACATCTTCCATGGTGTAGCGCGTGCATGTACTACGCAGTAAAATGACGAATTGGGTACATTCCAGGATACCACGCGCAGCATATTAAGTGTGCGCGATATTGAGGTCAGGGAGCCTTTATGTATATGATATGTTTTATAGGCTAGTGAGCCAGTTATTATAAGCTAGGGAACTTACGTTTCGATTAGGCCGGAGAGCCTAGATGTTAAAGGCCAGTGCGCATGTTTTTGTACATATCTCATATTTAATATAAGATACATCGTTGCACATAGACCGACCACAATAAAAGAGATGGGGGACTAAACTCCACTGGTTAGGGAAAGGGAGGGGCCTAAACGTGAAGGAAAATGGTTGAGCTAGGGAGATTAAGCCAAAAGGTAATATTATACTAATATTTCTTTAATCATAAAGTATGGGTAATTATTTTATGCTAAGTTCTAAAAGTTGCGGCCAGGTGGGCCGAAGTAGCTCTGGCGTGACAAGTGTCAAGTTGGGGGCATGCATACATATTGTTGGACTTAGTTCATTTCTGGGAAACTGTCCATCATTCTTACCATCATCTTTCCCATGAATCATCCATCACTGAGCCATACAGTCAATAATCTAGGAGTATTCGCAGCCATTGAGTTATCCATTGTATCTTCATGACCTTACCTGAACCCATATCCAGAGCCTTCGGTTGGGTAATTGTTAGCTTGGGAGCGGGATTGAAGAAGTGGGTTGTCAGACCCATGGGATATTGAAGATGCAGGTGTAAATGTGTTGAAACTGCACAGAATAGATATAGCTAAACAATAATACACACATTTGCAGAGAGAATTGGAAAAGGAAGAAGGAGAGAAAGAATGGAAGAATTCTCATTAACCGTTATGAATAATGAATAATTTACACATGATATACTTTGTATAACTAAATGAGTTTGAATTGAGGTGAACCAAGTCACCATAGTGGTGGTCTAGAGTGATCTGGACACACACCAGCAGTTACGGGAGTGAACTGCCACCTATTCTAGTCTCTCAGGAAGTTACGGGAGTGAACTGCCACCTATTCTAGTCTCTCAAGCAGTTACGGGAGTGAACTGCCACCTAGTTGAGTTAACTAGTCGACTAGTCTTCAGTTAACTGACTGAATAGAGAGTAGTGAGGAGTTAACTGAGGGAATGATACCAAGGAAAGGTCGAATTTTCATGGTGATGATCCCAATGTTGCATGGTGATGATCCCAATGCAACATTTAAACTCAACTCAACTAGTCAAATTGAAGTGTGAACTGAAAGAGAATATTCTCTAGGTGGAATATTCTCCCCTAAAATATAGGAGACTCGATAATGACTAATTATGAATAATAAACAAATAAAAACCTTAGGAAAAATAAATCCTAGGTGTGTGTGAAGTAACTCCAACACCCCCCCTGAACATCACTATGGTGAAAATAAAGATTGGGTCCCGGCAACAAGGCCATGTTAGGTACCCAAGTACAAAACATACACTGAAAATAAAGTGAGGAAAGAGGGAAAACCTCATGGGAAAAACCCCCCCTCAAGGTACAATATATGTAAAAAAGAAGAACTACAGCTGCTAGGCAACCGTGTCCTTCACTCCAAGATGACTTCACAGATAATGGATTTTTTACTCAGTGAAGGTCTTGGTGAAAATGTCTACCGTCTGTTCTGATAAACGAAAAACTGTAAGTCGATGATCCCCTTGTGTACTAAGTCTCGGATGTCATGCATGTGGATCTCTATGTGCTTCGTTTGCTACCTCTGAAATGGATCTCTGCAGAACTTCAAAGTGCTCTGGTTATCACACCAAAAGACGATTGGCCGATGAAATGGAATGCCCAACTTAGTGAGAAAATATTGTAGCCACATAGCCTGAATGGTTATGTTAACTACCCCTATGTACTCTGCCTCAGCTAAAGATAGAGAAATGGTAGCTTGCTTCTTGCTCAACCAATAGATAGTCCTAGAACCAAGACTGAGTGAGTAACCAGATGTGGACTTGCGATCAATGCTATTGCGAGCCCAGTCGAAATCAGTAAACCCAATGAGATCTAATGTAGAGTCTGTTGCATACTGAATCCCAATGGTGATGGTGCCCTGTACGTATCGAAGGATACGCTTTGCAGCTTTCCAATGTAGCTCATGCAGCTCCTGCATGAACCTGGAAACTGCACCAACTGCATATGAGAGGTCTGGTATGGAGTGTGTGAGATACAACAAGCTCCCCACTAGTTGTCTATACAGTGTGTTGTCAACCAATGGAGTCTCCCCGCCATCCTCAACTTTGACTCCTGATAGGAAAGGAGTCAGAGCAGACTTGTAGTCTGTCCTGTGAAATCTCTCAAGGAGATCTCGTGTATACTTGGCTTGAGACAGTTTGATGCCTGATGCATCCTGACTGATCTCAAGTCCAAGGAAGAAGTGTAGTGGACCCATGTCCGTCATCAAAAACCTGTCATGTAGAATCCTCTTGACTGCATCAATCGTTGAAGGCGAGCACCTGGTGATCAGCAAATCATTGACATACAGAACTAAAAGTAGAAGTGAATCAGTCGTCCTGAGCATGTAGACATTCAGATCTGATTTACAACGTACAAATTTGTGTGACAACACGTAGGAGTCCATCTTGGCATACCATGCCCTCGGAGCCTGCTTGAGGCCATAAAGTGACTTCTTCAGTCGACAGACCAAACATGAGTCATGCATAAATCCCTGGGGCTGCTCCATGTAGATCTCCTCAGAGAGATAACCGTGAAAAAATGCATTCTTCACATCCATCTGATGGACTTCCCATCCCTTGGCTTCCGCAATGGAAAGTGCCAATTGTATGGAATCCATATTCGCTACTGGAATGAAGGTATCTGATCTAGATTTACGTAGGAACACAATGAAAGACATAAATACACATAAATGCAGAGATGTAGCAGAAATAAGACTTCATTTCATTAATAACAAATGACTGAAATATGCTTACAGACATAATGGAAATAAACTAGCTAGGGCGCTGGTAGCTTATCTCTGAGAAGAGATGTGGCGGCTACTGGCCTCTGAACTATGTTACAATGAGGCTCAAAGGCCTATTATTATTGAGAAACAATGGAAAACCCTAAACATCCAAAGACCTAACCCTAGGAGATGAAACGACAAGACTATGGGCCCCGTTTGGGTAAGTTGGTACATCAACTTCCTGGGGACGTAACTTTGGCATACGATCTTTGTTTGACGCGTTCCATACCTCATTAGAAAGATCTATCCGAGGAATACAACTTTTGGGTGAGAAACATTGATCCATGATCCATGTTGCTCCCCGTTTTCCCAAAAAAACGTCGTTTAAGGCCTCAAAACGGCTCAGGAAGTTCAGGACCCGAAAAACTGCTAAAAATAGTAAACTGTGCGGAAACTAAAAAACTGAAAGAAGCAATGGTGGGGGTCCAAGTGGAATAGGTGGGTGGCCACCAATATCCACTTGGATCATTCCTCCCCCCTTAGGAAGCAATGGTCCCCATTGCGTTGAGTTCCTCCATGAGATGAGGAAACTTCTGCTGAACTTGGTCCCTGGTGAGCCACTTGCCTTGGTGAAGGAGTTGGCCTACTTTGACAACTCAATATAGCGGTATCCTTTGTTTTCGGGTGTGCTTGATCTATGTATCCATGATCTGATTAGTTCTGGCTTGTTCCATGTAGTCTGGATTTAACTCTGTTGGTGTGAGTTGTTCTTCCATGTCAGATGTGTCTAGTAGAGGTGGAAAGTAGGGCCGAAGGCGGTTCAAATTGAACACTGGGTGCAGACCAAGGAATGGTGGAATGATGAGCTCAAAGGAATTTCCCCTACAGCCTTGGTGAGGGTGTATGGCCCATATCATAGCAGACAAAGCTTGTGGTGGGGTCCAGCGAGGTGCTCCTTTTGCAAATGCAGCCACACTTTGTCGCCCACCTGGAAGTTGTGTGGCACCTGATGTTGATCATGTCGCTGCTTGTACTTAGCATTGGCTCTATCCAAGATGTCATGAACCTGTTGGCGGATGTGTTGAATGTGCTCAATGAAGTTTTTTGCCTTGTCAGCCTCAGACTGGACATGAGCTCAATCTTCCTAAGTAGCCATAAATGGCATGGCTATGTCAATGGGACATAGTGGCTGGAATCCCAAGCCCACTTGAAAGGGGTTGTGGTTGGTTGAACTATGGAGAACCCAGTTGTAGCTATGTTGTACATAGGGTTGAATGTGCTCAATGAAGTTGTTTTCCTTGTCAGCCTTAGACTGGACATGAGCTGAATCTTCCTGAGTAGCCACAAATGGCATGGCTATGTCAATGGGACATAGTGGCTGGAATCCGAAGCCCACTTGAAAGGGGCTGCGATTGGTTGAACTATGGAGAGCCCGGTTGTAGCTATGTTGTACATAGGGGAGGCTCTCATCCCATGTGTGTGGATGCTTTGAATTGTACATGCGCAGAATGTGTACGATCATCCGGTTGACGACCTCTGTCTGGCCATCAGTTTGAGGATGGAAAGTTGTGGACTTGGTGAGCTTGGTGTCCAGCATCAACCAGAGGCTGGACCAAAATGTACTGAGGAACCTACTATCCCGATCTGAGATGATAGACTGTGGGATCCCAAAGTGCACCCACAATCGTTCAAAGAAGAGTTTAGCAGTGGCTTTTGCTGTGATATTCTTCTTGCAGACCATCATAATGGACATCTTCGAGAATCGATCGACGACCACAAAAACACAGTAATTTCCATTCTTAGTAGAAGGAAGGCCCGACATGTAATCCATAGAAATGGATTCCCAAGGTTGACTGGGGGTAGGAAGCGGAGTATAGAGGCCTTGCTTCTTGATGGTCAGTTTGGAAATGGTGCAAGTAGTGCAGGACTTGATGTACTTCCTGACATCTTGTCAAAGATTCTGCCAATAGAAATACTTTTGCAGTACTGCCACGGTTTTCTCGACCCCGAAATACCCAGCGACTCGACTGTAGTGAGCCTCCCAAATCATCTTGCCATGCTCGCTTGAAGGAACACAAAGGTGTCCCAGGTGACAAAGCAGGGCATCCTGGAGGTGAAAATTGGGAACTTGCTTACCCTCCAAGAATGTATTGTATGTGTGGCCAAATTCTGGATCACTTATGTAGAGAACCGGCCAATCAGAAGCCTCGTGCCCACAAGAGTTGAGCACAGTGGTTAGTGCCACGATGGGTGGTCGACTGAGGCAGTCTGCAACATTATTGTTGCTTCCTTTTTTGTACTTAATGTTCAAATGAAACTGTTGCAGGTATGTGGACCACTTATGATGGCGATCATTATGTAACTTCCCTTGTGTCTGTATGAACTACAGGGGTCAGTGGTCTGTGTGGATGACCGTTTCCTTTCCCAAAATGTAATGCTTCCATTGCCGACAAGCCTGCACAATGAAATACATTTCTTTGTCATAAGTGGGATACTTCCGGACTATGTCGGAAAGTGTCTCACTGTGATATGCCATTGGATGCCCATGTTGAGTAAGGACTGTCCCAATAGCACAGTCAGACGCATATGTCTCGATCTCAAATGGTTGTTGCAAGTCTGGTAATGTGAGCACTGGTGCAGAGTAGAGGCGATGCTTCAACTCCCCGAACGTCTTCTGTTGAGATTCAGACCAAAAGAATTTTTCTTTAGCTCCTCCCTTGGTGACTTGACTCAAGGGTCAAGTGATATGAGAGAATCCCAACACAAACCTGTGGTAGAAATTGGCAAGACCTAAAAAGATGCGGAGCTTTGTTAGGGTGGTTGGGGCTGGTCAATCTCGAATGACTTGGATCTTTGTTGGATCCACATGTACCCCCCGCTCATCAATAATGTATCCCAGATACTGAACCTGGGTCATGCCAAAAGTGCATTTCTCCAAATTGGCACACAACTTGTGTTACCACAGTGTTTGGAGGACCTGTCGGATGTGGTGGAGGTGCTCTTCCCAAGTCTGGCTGAAGATCAGAATGTCATCCAAGTACACCACTACAAATGAGTTGGTGAATGGCTG
>ML786821.1:246148-266504 GCA_009831015.1 Picea engelmannii | reverse complement strand
ATGAAGGTTGCAGGGGCATTCGTCAACCCGAAAGGCATGACCAACCATTCGAAAAGGCCCTCCTTGGATTTGAATGCAGTCTTCCACACATCAGAGGGTTCGATTGGTACCTAGTGATACCCAGACTTCAAGTCGATCTTGCTGAAATATTTTGCCCCCTTGAGTTGGTCTAGAAGGTCATCAATACGTGGGATCGGGTACCTATTACGGACAGTGATCTTGTTCAGTGCCCGATAGTCAATGCAGAGTCTCCAAGTCCCATCCTTCTTCTGCACCAACACGATCGGGCTCCCACAGGGCGATGAACTCAGCCAGATGTGACCTTTCTGCAACAGCTCCTAAATTTGCCTCTTGATTTCACCATTCTCTAGAACAGAGCGTCGATAAATGGGTCCATTGGGCAGCGGCGCACCTGGGATCAGATCGATGGGGTGCTTGACCTGGCAATGTAGAGGCACCCCTGCAGGGGAGGTGAAGATGTCCTCATACTCCTCCATGACCTTATCCATCTGTTGTTTTCGTGTAGCGGGGCCCTGTCTGGAGATCATGGCCATAGTCTTCCTCTTTCCCTGAGGGTGAATCATCAGGAATACAAATTTCCTGGTTTTGGAAATGAGCTTACTGCATTGTTTTGCAGTAACCAAAGAGATGGTGGTAGGCAGTGCTATCTCCGGTATCTTGTATAGCTTATTGCCCAAATTGATAATAACAGCATGAGGCCTGGACTCATACACAGCATGTCGCTTCCACAAGTACGGTTGGCCTAATAATACATCAGAAACATCAAGAGGAGCAATGTCACATAATACCTCATCCGTGAAGGGCTTGGTGTTGTAGGGAAGGCGACATTGTTGACTGACGCGAAGGTCCCGTCCTTGGTGCAACCACCTGATGGTGTATGGTTGTGGGTGTGTTGTGGTCGGCAAGCCGACCCACTTCATGACCTCTACCAAGATGAGGTGCTTTTGGCTCCCGCCGTCGAAAATGAACTGCAACGGGGAACCCTTTACCCACATCTTGGAATGGAAGAGACGCTCTGCCTCCTCTGGATCTTTTGGTTCCTCCTTCTGGATCTTCGTGGTGGAAACAGTGGCATTGGGCTCCACATTGATAATCTGCTTCCCCCTGTCATTCCCCTTGTCAGGTTCTGATTCAGATTCAAAGCATGCATCCGATTCAGAAGTCTTCAACTCAGCTACCAGTGACTACTTGGCCCGAAACTCACTTGTGTTGTGAGTGGAGCTCTTATGGAACTCACACCACTTCCCCGTGTCCTTTTTTGGCTTTGTGGTGTTGTTCTTTGCTTGTGGCTTTGGCGGGTGGTCATGGGCTGCCCCGCCTTGGGTTGGTCCTTTGTTCTGCGGTTTGGGGGTACCTTTCCATTGCTTCTGATTTGCAAACCCAAAGTCTCGCCTCTTCTGTTTGAACTTCTGCTCAATCTTGGTAGCATATCGGTATGCCACACCAAGCGAGGAGATGTCGAGGAACTCCATTTCCTCCTGAATGTATTTGTGCAGACAACTGCGGTATTTTAACACCAAATGTTTCTCTGAATCTTTGATACCCAACTTTGTGTGTAGGGTATGAAACAGATTCGTCATCTCATGCACATCTTGGTCCCTTTGTTGCCACAGCGTATTCCATTGTATGTATTTGTCTTCATAGCTACCCACAGGATAATATTGTTCCTTGATGGCGTCTCAGAAATAATTCCAAGTGGATGCGACCAAGAATAGAGAGGGTTCTCCCTCGTCTTGTTGCTCCGAGTAGGTTTCCCACCAGTCCTTGACATGGGGGGCAGCTTTGAGGAGTGCGAAAATAATCTTTTCTCAGTCGGAAAAGTCATGAACCGAGAAATATCCTTCTAACAGATTCAACCATCTATCTACGACATCTACATCTATTTGGCCCTCAAATATGGGAATGTCAAAGTTTACTTGTACCTTAAAAGGAGTGGCGCCTCCAGAGTGGTTGTTGGATGTCGATGCGCTGCCAGTGGGAATCCGTTGAAGAATCTGGGCAAAGTTGTCCATCATCGTGTTCCTTTGTTTCTCGAGGGCCTCCTAGAGCAACATTTTGATAGGATCTCCTGCTCCCTCATCTTTCTTTTCTTCCCCCATGGGCAGTCGTTGGGGTTTGTAAGGCTGACCTTGCAAAGGTTCAACCAGATCGAGACCCAACTCCTTATACCCCGACCTCGTTGGGGACATGCAAAGAAGGATCGAGAATGAGTAGACCACTCTGATACCACTGATCCGGATTTATGTAGGAACACAATGAAATACAGAAATACACATAAACGCAGAGATGCAATGGAAATAAGACTTCATTTCATTAATAACAAATGATTGAAATATGCTTACAAACAGAATGGAAATAAACTAGCTAGGGCACTGGTAGCTTATCTCTGAGAAGAGATGTGGTGGCTACTAGCCTCTGAACTGTGTTACAATGAGGCTCGAAGGCCTATTATTATTGAGAAACAATGGAAAACCCTAAACATCCAAAGACCTAACCCTAAGAGATGAAATGCCAAGACTATGGGCCCCGTTTGGGTAAGTTGGTACATCAACTTCCCGGGGACGTAACTTTGGCATACGATCTTCGTTTGACGCGTTCCATACCTCTTTAGAAATATCTATCCGAGGACTACAAATTTTGGGTGAGCAACATGATCTATGATCCATGTTGCTCCCCGTTTTCTCAAAAAACGTCGTTTAAGGCCTCAAAATGGCTCCGGAAGTTCAGGACCCGAAAAATTGCTATAAATAGTAAACTGTGCGGAAACTGAAAAACTAAAAGAAGTAATGGTGGGGATCCAAGTGGAATAGGTGGGTGGCCACCAATATCTACCTGGATCAGTATCATCATAGTCAATACCATGAACGTGTTGAAAGCCTTTGGCGACAAGCCTAGATTTGTATCTGCTCATATGTCCATCCGCTGCGCTCTTGGTCCTATAGACCCATCTGCATATGACAAGTTTCCTCCTAGAAGGAAGTGTATCCAGATCCCAAGTTTGGTTCTCGAGGAGGGAGTTGTACTCCTCCTGCATGGAGGATTCCCAAAAGGGATTTCTAGTAGCCTCGCCATAAAACTGTAGATTTTAAGACTGAACCAAGAAAAGATGCCTAGAAGGCAATGGTTTAGTGGCAGTGAATGAAACAGAAGGCTCCTCAAAATCAGATTGAGTCCTCCTAGTATCAGTTGGATCACCTACGAGATCCCTTGCATCCTGAAGAGTAGTCTGTGCCCACTTGGGCCTCTTCTCTGGCTCTGCAACTACATCTGGATGCTCTAAATCTGCATCTGACTATGCTAACATTGAATCTGAATCGTCTGAGTACTCTGAATCAGAACTCTCATCTGAAGAAGAGTCGGCATGTGCATGTTCATCATCTAGAACTGGTGGAAGAGTGAAGGTGTCTGTATGTGGTTGTTGAGGCACATGCGAGACACTTTCCTCAAATTGGACACTACGTTCAATGATGAGCTGGTCCGAGGAAAGATCAATAAGCCGATATCCCTTCACACCATTGGGGTATCCAAAAAAAATGCACTCAATGCTCTATGGATCAAGTTCCTTCCTCTTTTCAGAGGGAATCTTGTCCCATGCACGTGAACCAAAAATACGAAAGTGGGTCACTTCCGGTTTGAGGCCACTCCAAGCCTCATAGGGGGTCTTATCCTTGACATATCTATGAGAAGATCTGTTTTGGATGTATGTTTCATAGTTAAGTTCTTCGGCCCATAGTCTCTGTGGTAGTGACTTTGCATGCAGCATGCAAGATGCCATCTCCTTTAGAGATATGTTTTTCCGCTCAGCAACTCCATTTTTCTGCGGAGTATAGGGAACTGTGTGCTGCAACTGGATCCCTGCCTCATGGAAAAGATTGTGGATCTCATGATTCACATAATCTCCCCTGTTATCAGTTCAGAGGACTTTGATCTTCTTTCCGGACTGTGTCTCAACCAAAGATTTGAAATCTTTGAGGTGTTGAAAGACCTCAGATTTTTTCCTAAGAAAGTAGATCCATGTAAAACGTGAGAAATCATCAACAAAAATGAGAACAAACCTCGCTTTGTTGATCGATGGATGCAGAAAAGGACCCATGAGGTCACTGTGGATCAGATCTAAAGGTGCAGAAGCTCGTTGAGACTTTCCCTTGTCGAATTTCTCTTGAGGGTGTTTTCCGAGAACACATCCCTCACATACTCCCTTGGACAAATGGATGTCTGGTAGACCATGAACTAATTTTTGTTTGCTAAGTTGTTGCATGTATCTAAAATTCCAATGTCCAAATCTTTCGTGCCATATCCTACTACTTTCATCAGCATGAGTAAGGAGTAAAGAAAAATCAGGTTCAATGAATTCAGAAAATGTATACAATCTAGACTGATGATTTACCTCACCGGTAGCAAACCTGGAGTTGGTTTGCACGTCGTAGATGTCCACGAAATTTGGTGTGAATATGACTCTCTTTCCGATGCCAGAATTCATCATCTGATACACAGAGAGAAGGATGACAGGAAGCTTGGGAACATGCAACACATTCTCGAAACTTCCATTGGTGAGTTCAATTCTTCCTTTGTCGGTGACTTCGACAGAAGAGTTGTCCTCCATCAGAATAGGAGGACATTTGCATGCATCCAATGAATAATATACTTCTTTTGAGGCAGCCATGTGATGTGATTCTCCTGATTCTACAATCCAAGCATCGGGAGAGGAGTTGATGTCAATCAATGCATGGCTAGAATTACCTTTCTTGGAATTCAGATCTTCTGGCTTCTTCTTCTTTGCACCCTCGGGGATGCGATCTCCAAGGTTATTTTTCTGAAGTATCTGAGACATCAGATCTATTTGTTTTTGCATGCATGCAGATTCCAAATGGAATCCTTTATGACAGTATATGCATTTCTATCCTTTTCTTCCATTTTCTCCTTTGGATCCGGAGGCATCGGTGAAGGATTTTGTGTACCCTTCCTTCTTCGTATGTGAATGAGATTTCCTCTTATATTTATCTATAGATTTCTAATATTTGTGGTTGTCATCATGCACAGTAAGTGCATGTGCCCTTAGGCCTTTGATTTTGTCCATTTTGATGATTTTGGTTTTCTCTTGTGTCAGGGATTCGATAAAGTCCTCAAGAGAAGGCATCTTCTAGGTGGCTCCAAAGGCGAATCTGACAGTATGGAATGTAGATACGAATATTGAGAATTCAGGAACAAGCTTGGAGAGAATGGTGAGAACCATTTGTTTCTCCTCCTTCAATTTATCAACCCCGCATGCTTTGAGTTGTGACAGTAAATCCTTGAATTTTGTAAAGAAATCTTGGATATTCTCGAAGCTTTTTGGATCCAATGTGAGAAGCTCCACCTCCAGCATGAGTCCCCTCATCTCATCCTATTTTCCAAAGAGCCCTTCCAATATGGTCCAAGCTTCATTGGGAGTCTTACAGGAAGATATATGAAAAAGGAGATCGGGAGAAATAATACTGCAAATTGTTCTGAGTGCCTCATCCATGCGATTTAAGTACTTGGATTTTTCTATGGCTGATGTCGGCTCTGTATCTGTATTCATAGTTAACCTGTACAGCCCTCTGGATCAGAGATGTATGGCTATTTTCTCCTTCCATGCAAAATAGTTGTAAGGTGTAAGAATGAATTCTTTTTGGAATTCCATCTTTCCGCTGTCTTCAATTTTTTGTACCTACAAAAAATTTTGGTGTAGCTTTTGCTTAGAATTCCATCAGCTCTGATACCATGTAAATGTGTTGAACCTGCACAAAATAGATCTATATAAACAATAATACACACATTTGCAGAGAGAATTGGAAAAGGAAGAAGAAAGAAAGAAAGAATGGAAGAATTCTCATTAACCGTTATGAATAATGAATAATGAATAATTTACACATGATATACTTTGTATAACTCAATGAGTTTGACTTAAGGTGAAACAAGTCGCCATAGTGGTGGTTTAAAGTGATCTGGACACACACCATCATTTATGGGAATGAACGGCCCCCTATTCTAGTCTCTCAGGCAGTTACGAGAGTGAACTGCCACCTATTTGAGTTAACTAGTCAACTAGTCTCCAGTTAACTGACTGAACAGAAAGTAGTGAGGAGTTAAATGAGGGAATCAAGGCTAATGCGCCACTCTGGTGATGATACCAAGGCAAGGTCAAATTATCATGGTGATGATCTCAATGTTGCATGGTGATGATCCCAATGCAACATCTAAACTCAACTCAACTAGTCAAACTGAAGTGTGAACTGAAAGAGAATATTCTCCATGTGGAATATTCTCCCCTAAAATATAGGAGAATGGATAATGACTAATTATGACTAATAAACAAATAAAAACCTTAGGAAAAATAAATCCTAGGTGTGTGTGAAGTAACTCCAACAACGGGTTGTCAGGCCCATGAGAAATTCTTTGGGTGAGAGAATTGTTGGGGATTGATTTCCTAAAGGTGTTGAACTACAATTGCAAGGCTCTGAGACTTCCTATCCGGCCTGTTGCTGAAGCCCTGGAAGGGAAGTGGGGCAGTCGAGGGATTGTTGAGCAGAGAAGGGGAACACTTCCTTGGGTGGGACAGGCATGTGGGGAATGAGGGACTGTAGGCTATTAGTTGAGTGAGAATCTGAGACGGAGTCTTTCCTGTTTCTCATGAGCCTTTAGCCTGGTTAGGAACCCCTTTACATAGGTGGAGTTCAGTCCCAACTCGGGGATGACTCACTGTTGAGAGTGATGAACAGTGTGGTCTAAGGCTGGGAGGTTCGTGGAAGGTCTGCACACAGTTGGTGACATTCTCACAAAGATAAGTGTCAATTGTGTGATTAATTTACATGCTACATTGTTATTCACGTGTTATGTTTATGGGTTTATCCTATGCGTGATTATAGTTATTTGTATGATTATGGGTATTGCATGTATATGATGCATGTATATGTTTACTGCTATTTCAGTGTGAATCCATGCATTTACATAGCATATTTGTATGTTCACGTTTTATATATATTAAGCTTCTACAAGTGTTCTGTGTGTGCACATGTTTAATTCCATGCAGTTAGAAAAGTATATGTGACATAACTTAGTTAGGATGTTAAGTATGTTACAGTACGTTCCGCACAGAGAACAGATGTGTTCTTCGGCATAGCGTGGCCTGGCATGAATGGTCGGGGATGTTACAAATTGGTATCAGAGCATGAAAGAGTACTCTGGAGTAGGCATTTCCCGGCCTGTGGGTGGTTGGGTGTGTCACAACACAAATGGTTAAATTGAAAATTTGCTTACATGTAATTAATTTCTAACTTCCAATTAGCATAGAGTAGGTAGGATGTTATTTTCAGTTTTTTTGTGTTAAGTTTTGAATAAGTATACTCTCCTTCCCGCTTCCATATCGAGGATCAGAAAGTAGGATGTTCGTTTAATTTTGGACTTGGGATCCTCATTTGCTAAAAACTTTCATTTGAATTTTTCTTAAAATTTTCAATTTTTGTTTTTTTAAGGGAGTGATACAAAAATAAAAATAAAAACCAAAACAAAACTTAAAAAAAAAAACCGTTGTGTTTTTTTATATGTAAAATAAAAAAATTAAAAAAAATCAAGGTGATAATGTCTAGTTTGCGATTGATTGAATTGTGCAAGGCCTTTGTTTCTCGATTGAAGTTTTACTGCCCACGTCGAAACTTGCAAAACAATAAAACCATTAAAACATGAAGCCGTGGATTAGTCTATCCAATTAAAAATTTCCATTCATTCGAATCCTCATCTCTATGGTCAGAAAAGCTCTTCCGTAGAATGGTTGTCCGTTAGTTTACTGATCACCTTCAATCCAACTCCACCTGCAATCAAAACACACCACCAACCTAACACTTCATCCTCCTCAACCAATTTATCGTATTACCCTTTCAAATCTTCTCAGTTTGTTATCCGCTTTCCATTCTAAGCTTTACAAAGCAAAGTGCCTTTCGTATTACCACTCGGTGGACAACTGTATCCAGATTCCTCTGCATATCTAACTGATTTCTGTGAATCCTGCATATTGGATGTGATAGCAGTAACTTAAAATAGACAGTTCCAACCATCTAGCCATCAAGGGGAAGGGTGTGTTTGTTGTGAGTAGACCCGAAACGGTAAGAATCAATTGATCAAATGAAGATCTCGCCGATGATTCTTCTGCGTATCGACGTACTCCCTTCGCGGCAGTTTTTTACTGTTGCAAATCCTCACGTGAGATTCTTTTCCTACTTCGTTGTTGCCTACATATATGTCCAGATATCACATGGAATCGTTGGATTGGAATGGAACTGCTTCATATGCCAACCCACCACACCACGACCCATCTTACAAATTTAGAACCAAGTGTCATTTGTTTTTTCCAACGTAGTCATTTGTTCACAATGTTCACAATAATGGTCATATTGGTTATTGTTTGCTGATCCTATCTCTAATAATGTGTGGGTTTTGCAAGAAGCCAGTTTCATGGATGAGTGTCTGCTATTGTTATGAAATTTTTGGACATCGGCATGCATTTGGGCTCACATGCCACTGTTGGCTCAAAATTTAAAATGATAGGATCAATGAAGCAAAAGCCTCGCAGCTGCGTAACATTCTTGAAGCTTTGACTATTTGTGTGACCCTCTCACCATGAGCTTTGTAGTGAGACTTCTCACTTAATAGAATGATATCTTGCAAAAATGGCAAGAGCAAATGATGCGCAGTCTTGTCATGGAGTCCATAGGAGAACGCCAGCTCTGTTTAGCGTGAGTTTTTTTTGTTTGCTCCATTATATGGGATGAAAATGTGTAGTGGTGTGGAATAAAGAAAAAATTAAAACAATATATATATAATATAACAATTTAAAAATAAATAAATAAAACTTAAAAACAAAACCTTTCTAGTTTACTTTATTTTTTTATTTTTTTTTCTAGTTTATGTAGGAATAATCACATTTATAAAAAAACTCAAAACAACAATAAAAATATAAAATTTGTAAATGTACATTTCCTAAATCCTGAATACAATATTAAAATAATGTGTTTACATTTAAGATAACTTGGTTTCTTGAGTCACTTTTAACAACAATCAATGACGAAACTAGCACGCCAAGGTGAGAGGTAAAAACACACTTTATTTTTGAAATTTGATTTACTTGCATTCGTACTCATTCATGCCTTTTATATTCTTCGATGATCTCACAATATTTATTGCAAGATTAGTGCGAACCTTTTACAAGTTTGAAGATGATCAACTCTCATGCAGAAGTGATTTTCAAGGATCACCAATATTTGCAGAAGACATGCCTCCTTAAAAGCTTAAAGGAGCTTAATTGTTCATCACACATGTCATGACATTTCCCTCTACACAACCATCTTTCAGAAAACCAATTACGTCATGACATGATCACTTACCCTTCTCGGAATTTTGAGTCTCGGAATTTTTGCATTTTCATCCTCTTTTCCTTTCGTCATTCCTCACTTTTTATCACTTCATTTAACCATTCATTATACTCTTTTCATGAATACATTTGGGTTTCACCTTATTATTTTCCACTTTATTCATTTTAGTATTAAAGGAGAATTTATGATTGAATATTAGAAATCAATATTTTTTCATATATATCTCTAAGATTTGTTTGAGCTTTGTAATGTAGGTATATTTGAAGCTTTCAACCAAGGAGTATTCAAAAGCTTCCCGAATGTTTTCTCCATATTTTCAAAATTTGAAGGAGATAATTCAAGCTAATTTCAAGGGGGAATATCATGAGAGGATTTCTGAGAGAAAAGTGGGATAAGTATTTTGTAATTATAGAAAAATGGTTGAGAGAAAAGTGGAGAGGATTTGAAGGGATAAGTATTTTGTAATTATAGAAAATTGGTTGAGAGAAAAGTGGATTTGTAATTATGAGTTTCTTATCTTCTTTTCAAAGCACTCATGTATAAATAAGAGGCATCTCTCCTCATTTGAGAGGAGGGGAGGAAGAGAGAAAGAAAGGAAAAAAGAAGAACATAGTTAGTCTTTAATTTTGAGAAAATGAGTTGGTCATGGATTTCATCATGTTGTAATAGGAGTTGATGTTTTAGAGTAAATATTTTGATTTCTTCATAATAGATTTGTTATTTTGAGTTGTTAATATAGATTTATGTGAGCTCACATATGTTTGTCATTTGTTATTTGTTATTTATGTTATAGATAATCTTTCCTTTTTCGAATTCCATGCTTTCTCAATCAGGTTTAATTTATGCAATTTCACGCTTTCGTTTATGTCATGCAATTCAATTTCATGTTTTCTCAATCAAGTGTAATTTATGCAATTTCATGATTTCATTTATTTCATGCAATTCAATTACAGACTTGTGTTTCTTTTTCAATCATTAGATTAGGTTAGCTTCCTTTCACCCTGCATATATTGTGCTTGCACCTCGAAGCTTATGAGCCTCGGGTTGACAATTTTATGTCGAAATCATTAGTATATAAATCGCTCGACAAGCCTCTTTTGGTCTGATTGTATCCTAGCTCAGACTTTTCATGATGTGGCCTCTCACTATTGATAATGCTATCCAAAACCTTAGAACTATTCTGCATGTTTTTCTCTTGAAGGTATTTTCTCAATGTGACAATATTTGCTTCCAAATTTTCATTAATCTTGTCTTTTTCTTCCAATTGTTCTCTGAGTGCTTCTTCAATTCTCTTGTCTTGTTCAACTTGAATTTTTAACTTAGTGATTATCTACTCTAGTTCTTCACAATTGGAATTTTTTGTTTCCTCTTTTTTGTTTAGTTCTTCCTGTAGTGACTTGTTTTTCTTCTTTTCTCTTTTAATAACTTCTATAGCACTCAATAGTTATTCTTTGTAGTCAACTTCTGCCTCTTCATATTCCTCTTCGGTGCCTTCTTTATCAAAGTATTCTAGTGCCATGAGTAGAACTATTTATGACTCACTTTTATTGACTTCATCTTCGTCTAATGAGGAGTTGTCTTCTTTGGTGCAGAAATTTTTCTTGAAAACTTTATTTTTAGTTCTTTTGCCTTTGTATATTTGTTTATTATTTGAATAATCTTCCTCATTTGTTTTATTTTGCTTATGAGCACATTTCTTAGAAAAATGACCAATACCATCACAATTAAAACAAATCAATGGAATCTTACCTTTATATATGTCGTCAATTCCCTTTTTCAGTCTTCTAACAAAGTTGGATATTTCTTCATCGTCTTCTGAGATGTCATTGTTCCTGATATCTTATTTTTCCATTTTATTTCCCTTTTTCTTTGACTTCTTGGATTCTTTGAATGTTTCTTCTTTTGTAACTGGATTCTCCTATTCGATTCTCATTTCATAGGATGTGAAAATTCCATGAAGTTCATCTAAGCTTATTAAATCCAAATCTATTATTTCTTCTAGTGTTGAGACTTTAGGATCAAATCTCATTGGAAGAGATCTTAGTACCTTTTGAACAATTATAGATTCATAAACTTCTTCTCCCAATCCTCTGATTGCATTCACTATTTCATCAACACATAAGAAGTAAGTTGCAATATTATCATATTCTTTCATCTTCAACTGTTCAAAATTACCTTTGTAAGTTTGAAGCTTTGTTTCCTTGACTTTTGCATCTCCTTCATAAATATTAGAAATTTTGTCCCAAATCTCCTTCGTGGAGATGTAATGCATAAATTTTCCATATACTGAATCACTAATACCATTCAGAAGTGAATTTGTGGTTTTTGAATTATTTAGACTGATTTTCCTTTCATTTTCATTTGTTGGTGAAATTTCTAGTTGTTTATATCCATCTACAAATGATTGCCAAACCTCACATCCCTGTGCTTGTACATATGTTTTCATTATTCTTCTCCATAATGCATATTTATGTCCATCAAACTGTGGTATTCCATTTGTATACATATTTTTTCTCTCCATGATCCACCTTTCAGTGGTTAAATTGATTTCTGAAGGAACCTGCTCTGATACCAATTGTTGGATTATTGAGAGGGGGGTGAATCAATAATAGAGCAATTTAATCATTTTTAACCACAATATATAAGTGTTTTGTATCTTTATCATCAATATACCATTATCATTCTATAAGTGCAGAGTAAATGAAACATGAATAATGAGCAATCATACACATAGATAGTACACCAATATTTTTACGTGGAAACCCAATGCGGGAGAAAACCACGGAATGTTTTTTCTTATATGTCTTTAAGAATTACATTCATTGGAAGCACCAATTTCCTTTGTTCTCCAGCTCCAACTGGAAGGAGGCTTTTACCCCCTATATTTCAGGCTACAACCTGAGGGAAACTCCAACTCCCCAATTCTATGGCTATAACCAGAAGGAGGCTAGAACCCCCTATATTATCTGGCCACAACCACTTGTCCTTTCCTGTCCTACCGCCCTGAAATATAAATGTAAAATAGATGATGAAACCACTTCCACACTATTACTATGAGATATACACACTGTAAACCTATAACAACATGTGCCAATAACCTGTAACCAACCTGTGCCATTGTCATGTAACAAACTTGTACCTGTAATCAGCCTGTACCAACAACCTGTAACCAACATGTGCATGTACTCAACATGTACCAACAAATACCAACAGGTACGTGACCTATATGTGCTACATATCGTGTATGTATGTGTCATTTCTATAATGCATCTCATGTATGTACATGACCTTTTTATACTGCAGCCTTCGTACACCTTCAAAAAGCTAGGGTTTTCACCTTTTCTGAAACTATAACCACTTTGTTACTTCTGTCACATCAACCTGCAACATGTCACTATGTCTTGTATGTAGTTATTCCCTATGCATACATAATCTTATACATCCCCTAACCAAGTGAATCTATGTCTCTTTAGTCATGCTCCAAACATGTGTGTACAATAATGAACAAGTGTAATAATCCTCACATGGACTAGACATCAAACCCTTACTGATATGCAGCCTCAAATGTTACAATCAAACCCACAACCAAAACCCCTCAACCATGTACCAAGAAATAATAGCTATGTCTCAACACTTGAACCAACAAGATGTACCAATTAATAATACCAACATACAAGTGTTCTATTTATGTAGATCTAGCTCATACCACAGATTCCATACACCCAACACCCTCTCTAGGGAAAAACCTCAAAATCCCATAAACACATCTCATGGATTATCTATTGTGGGACTGTTATTGTCTTTTGTGATGTACTACTATGAAAAAGGAGTACCCTGGTGACCTAAAGGGAAAGAATACACTAGTGATAACTTGGATAATATTCAACAAGGTCATGAGGTAAAAGTTGTGACTTGACAAAAATCAATAGATCTTCAGAGATGAAAGGAGCATTCCCACAAAGACAAAAACCTTAGCTTGTGCATTATTGGAAGAAACAATCATAGTGAGAGGGAAAGGAAAAGATCCCCTCCATATCCAATCCACCCAAGAATGGGATTGGATAGGAAACCCCTTTAACACCTCACTAAAAATACAATGTCTTCCTGTATATAGACTACTGAGTGATGCAAACTAGAAGCTAAGGATTGACAATGAAGACATGGATAAACGTATAGAAAAAATGAATTTTCACATTTTATTTTTCAATGGAGAATCAAAAGGGAACCCATGGGAAAAAGAAGTAGGGGGTAGGGGGTGTCATCATGGACTATAGAAAACAACAAGCATTGATATTTTCATGGGCACTTAGTGGGGAAACAAATAATGATGTTGAAATCCTAAAATAATTTCAAGGACTTATGTTTCTCTCCAAAATCACATCCAACATCATCACGATGGTTTTGGATTTGGTCTTGATCATAAACACCCGTTTCTCCAAAGGAGGTATCTCCTTCCATAGTGACAAAATTTTTGAATATAACTAAGACTCTCCTCCAAAATTTTAAGCAAGCATCCTTAGTTCATGTACTCTACCTGAATAACATAATAGTGAACAAAATGGAAAATGAAGGGGGGAAATTAAATTAGGGTCACCTACACACTAGTATAAGGGAGGAATTCCACATCCAGGAATATCATCCATGACCATAAATTACACATCACAACACCACTAATTTGGGGGAATTGGTAAGTATATGTATGATTGTTAAGAAATTAACAAAGGGGTAGGCTCCACCCATCCCTCCCACATCATGAGGTTTATAAAGGTGAGGGGATATTACTCCCATTCTCCCCTCGTGAACAACATCACCTATTGTTTCTCCAACCTCACATGCATTATAGGAAGGTGGTTTTATTTATTTTCTTCCATCCTCCCCATTGTCATTCACATGTAGTGGAGAAGGGTGGCCAAGTATGAAAAGGTAGGTTTCTCCTTATCCTCTTTAAGCCTCGACCCAATTGATTCATCATTACCTCACAAACATTCAAAAATTACCCTGTTTCCCCCCTCTATTCATGAAATTGTTTGTCTCATAGACTTGGACTAGCCATCCTAGCATTGGGTGTTGTGTTTTCTCTAGACCGTTGGTGTATTTATCTTCCTTTGCATAGTTAGCATTTTCCCCCTCTCTTTTGCTTCTCATATTGCAAGCATTTTCTCTTGAGTAGGATCAAGTTGGTATTTCTCCTTCTTCGCTCTAATAAAATAACTCGTCAATGATGCAAATGTTTTTTGCATGCTGAATTGAAGGATCTTAATTGTAGTGTGAATGCCCATCGAATCAAACCCTATTTAAAGCTACTCATGTGGCCCTTCTAAAACATGGAAACAATGTTGGTCTCAACACTCTTACAATAGCTATAAATGTCGATCATCCCATGGAAAGACAAGACATTCAACACCAATTCAACATACATTACACTAGAATACCAACACTTAGGCTACTTTGAGTAGCATTTGGGCCAAAAATGTGGAGTTGGAAGTTTCAATGAAGGTAGTGTTGACGGGCGTTTGTGACACACCGTCAATGAGAAGGGAATATTCGGTCCGGGGTTGTATAGTTAACCCAAGACGTTTGGAATAACCTACCCTAACGAGTTTTATGGCTCCGTTATCCAATGAAAATGCTAAAGTAACTAAGAGAGATAAAACTATATAACTATATAATCCTATCAGTTAACATATATATATACATATTTAGCATGTAGTCGTGTTATATACAATATGTATGTATAGATACAAGGTTTAAATAAAGCCTTGTGAAAATGATAACTTTAACTAACGAATCAAAGTTTAAATAAGATGCAAAACTAAAGAAATTGTTCTATTACTATACGTAGCAAACAACAACAAATGAACGAATAAGATTTGAAATGATATAACTGTAATGAACAAAGCATTAAAGTTTGAATGATTTAATCATTATTCATTCATAAAGTAAATAAATCAAATAAAAAGAAAGCTAACTAACCTGATGTTGATTAGTTGTAAAGAAAAGGTACTAAGCTATATTTGTTTTTCTGTGTAATGTAGGCTCCACTTAACCTATTGCCAAGCATAAATATATGGCAAGAAGCAAAGAATGATATTTCCAGAAACAACTCAAGCAATTTTTTTTATTTCAAAAGAAATCTATAATAAACAGAAAGACGAATGAATTTTCCTCATGTAACTTTAAATTATTCAAAAGATGAAGATGAAATTAACTTCAATCTACGACAAATGGTATTATCAAAATCTAACATTGGACGTAAACTCAAAATGTATAGATAGATGATTAGTCATAGAGATTATAATAACCAATAAATAATGGCCCACATGAGAGATAAACACAACATGAAAGCATATGTGTTGAACAGACTGAAGCTAATTCATAACATATAAGTTTTTCATGCCCAAAAAATATATGAAGGCCAATAATCACATTGTACAGTCTATAGAAGGACTAAAGACAAAAAGTAAATTGCATTTCATATATTTCTCAAAAAGATAAGTCCATCATCAGGTCCCAAAAGAATTTCCTGTGTTCCTGGGAAAGCACTACTATTTAAAATAAATTCATGGTATGTTCTCATATCATACAAGATAGAGACAAATCTATTTTAATGAAGTCTTTACTAAAAAATAACCAAAAAATATAGGTCTGTTGTGACAGTTATCCAAAATAGTTACATCATCCAAATATTCTTGAAACTGTTTCTCAAAATGGAAATTAAAAATTTGGAGCATTCCCAGTTATTTTCTCGTTCCTTCAACCTTTTCACATTGATCTTCTTCACACCTGATAAAAAAAATGAAATTTAAATTAGAAAATCAATCAAATTAATTAATTAAAAGACAAGCTACAGAATCTATGATTCTTTAGATTCTGTAGCTAGTCTAAATAAAACCAAAATAAAACAATTTTAGTTATCACTAAACAAAACAAACGTAAATTCCAAGAAGAATGTTTACCCATTAAACCTTTGAAAGAGAAACATGAGATAATTCGAAATTGATAAAAGCGTTGAAATTGGTGGAATTTGTTATAATAATATCCCTTGACCTCCTGAACCATTTGTTGGCTCTGGGTGAAACCAGTTGGATGCTAGCTCTCAAATCTGCGTTTTCCTTTTCCAAAGCTAAATTACGAGCCATAACTTGATTTAGTTGAGCCTATAGATAAGGGATGTCCTGGTAATATCTTTGGATCCAATTAAAACAACCCTCACAATATGCATGTTCAGATTTGGTAGTGGACGAGTTTGATTTGAGTTGAATGGTTTATCCTTCTCCATAACACTTTTCAAATCATACTGAATACCAGAAAATCCCTCTTGCTCCTTTAGAAATGGAGGCAAGTTAGACACAAAATCATATTGGGGTGAATCTATTTTAGTGGCATCAGAACTAGCGTCGTCAACAGAGATCATGTCCTAGATATCAACTGTGGGGATAGGTTTATCTCAGTTATGGTGTTGATTCCTGGTCATTCTCAAAAGAAGTCGAGCATTCCTTTTATTCCTGAAATCTATATCATGAACCCTATGTGTGTTTTTCTTACCCTATCTCTTGATTTTATTTTATTTTTCATAAACCAAATTTTGTACAGGATTAGAGACGATAGGTACCTTACCCCTTAGGTGACCCAACACTTCCTCTAAGGACTTATTTGGGATGAATTTGTGCTTCCTGGAGGTGACCTTGACTGATTGACGATAATCAATAGGGGCATCGGGAGGTAATTTTGGGTCTTTTACGACTTGTAATTCCACTTGAATACCTTGTAGAGAGTGAGATGATAGGCAAGGGTCAGTAGACTCATCAACACACAGATGTAAACTATTGATCGGTTATGGTGGTAGCGAAACAAAACCATTCCTAACAAGGAATCCTTACCAGCTATCTCCTACCTTCGATAAATGAGAATTAACCAAAATTCGGATCAAACCACGGTGGAAAATACTGGATTCTGAGTTGAGGTTTTGTCTCTGATAGAATCTGGACATCTTCTATAGGATTTTAAGCAAATAAAATGACATATTTAACTTACAACCTAGGAATACCATTAACAGGTGCACATGAAATAAAAATACCCATCCATATCATCCCTCACAGGTGACGAACTATTCAATTATCAATAACAAACCATGCCAGCGAATCTTGAACAAATGGATGGGTGTACCTTTAACGTCGTAGCGCAAATTTCTGGAAATAATGAATAGATGCCAAGAGATACCTTCGATTTTTATGTTTTTGAACCAGCGGTCGCCTTCCCGTGGCAGGCACGTGGCCTCTGCTATTGATTCCTCATCAACTTGCAACTGTAGATCACCTATCTTATCTCTAGCGTCGTCAAAGGTCTTGGCAAAAGTTTGGGAGACTTCCAGATTAAAACCCTCGAATGACTGTATAAACTTAACCCATCTGAATACAGTGAGTTCATCCACAACATCATCATGAGAGAGCAGATCATGTGAGCTATTTGTCTCTACCCTAACTACAGGAGCCATAGACTTGATTACGATATACCAGAAGGTGCAGAATGGAGGAGTCTGTGTTTGAAACAACCCAAAACCAATGGTATGTTTTTCATTGTCAAAGGTGGCCTGAAAACTATAGTTTTGGGAGGATGCTACCATGACTCCTGTTAGGACCATAAAATGTACCTTTTTGTTCACACTTTTTGCTACCTTTACACCCTTGTTTCACTCACATTATCACCTTACCCTATCTTTTCAGAGGTATACAATGTCCCTTCTCTTTACTATATGTTTAATTCATTTTGCATATAATTTTACATTACTCTCGTACTTAACAATTGATCAGAAAGGTATAAGTGCTGAAACAGTTCAAACTACAGATTAGCATTGAGGCCTGTTGCTGAAACACCCTGTGGCTGAAATAGTCTGTGGACTATGCTGAAACAACAACTCACACAAAAGAAGTTGTTACACTCTTCACGGTCTACAATGCTGAAACAGAAACTCATACAGAAGAAGCTGTTACATAGTCTGTGGTCAATGATGCTGAAACACCAATGCACATAGAAGAAGTTGTTACACAGTTCGTGGTCAACGATGTTGAAACAACAACTCACACAGAAGAAGTTGTCACACAGTCCGTGGTCAACAATGCTGAAACAACATCTCACATAGATTGACCACAATAGCCGCACCTTGAGCTAGCATTAACCATCAGACCAAGTTGTTGAAATAGTCAGAACGCAAATCCCATGGCTGAAACATCCCGCGATTTGCGATGCTGAAACAGCATACAACAGCAGTAACAAGAAGACAAATAAAGAAGTTGTTACTCCAGCCGCCACAGCAACGCCTCACTCAGCACTTGTAATAGAATTATGTTGTGGGAGACTAGGACATCCTATTCCAATTTAGAAAGTCGATCTGACTAAGAATAGGACTCAAATGTACACCTGTAATTCGTGATCAAATTTTATCGAAGGGATTCTCTTCTTTAAATAAGAGGAAATCATCATTAGAGAGGGGCTGAATCTTTCTTTTTTTTTTCTAAGGAGGATTTGTAGAGAAGGACGTATTTCATTACAGATTGTAATATGATACATTGACAGATGAATAAAAGACTGTTCTGAGCATTTCTCTTTAGTCCCTTTCATTTCAGAGGAATCTTGTGAGAAGGGAGGGCCCACCTTCTTCACAAGATTCACCCATTAGCTTTGTAGTGTGAGAGTATTATTTCTATTCATGCTTTGATTAAATTCTTTTTTGCTGAAACACTACTTTGCTGAACTTTGTTTTGCTGAAACACTACTTTATAGAACTCTGTCTTGCTGTTACATTGTTTTCATATGATTTATTCTTGAGTAGCTGTTAATCATTCTAGTTAGCAACCTTGCTTGGTGAATTTATGAGAGCTTGATAATCAGAGACAGGTGTTGAAGGTTCCTGCTTCAGGAATAGGGTCCTATGCTCTGTTAGAGATAGTTAGCCTTCAGTACATGTCAATTATTTTAATGAGTTCATGAAAGCGTGCTAATCAGAAACAGGTGTTGAAGATTCCTGCTTAGGAATTAGGGTTATGTTCTCTGTTAAGAGTTAATTAGTCTTCAGTGTGTGTTAATCATTTCAGTTAAGCAATGAGTTCATGAAGTGTGATGATCGGAAACAGGTGTTGAAGATTCCTACTTTGGGAATAGGGTCCTGTTCTCTGGTTACAGAATAGTTGGTCCTTCTTGTTGCAGCATCTAGTTATTTTCTTAATGTAATCCAGGATTCTTTGACAGTTATCTCTTTGAACATTGAACTCTGCAATAGGTAGGTTTCTTTCCTATAACTCAAGTTAGAACTTCAGTTTGTTCAAGTAAAAGTGTGACTAATATGTTTTTACTACAACTCTAGGTTGCTTTTGAGATTGAGCATATATAGTGCGTGGTTACCTTTGAAATAACAGACTTCCATGGGTTGACAATTTATGTAGCACTTGATTGTTTAGTCAATAATCAATTATAGTGACCAACATTTTGGCGCCGTTGCCGGGGAAGGTAATTGTAGATTTCAAAAGCACTTATGATTTTTCAGATACAAAGATTGCATGAGAGGACGCGGAGACCCCAAAGACACTGACCCTATAGGTGGCAGGGGCAGAGGAAGAGGAGGAAGAAAGACTTATATTGACGAGATTATATCAAATTCTGAATCTGCTGCTCAATGACCAAACCCTCGGAAACAAAAATTCCAGCCTTCATTTCAAGCCAACTTTGAAACGGGGAAAGAAGTTTGGAGTCCTAATACAGTCGAGAAACCAGCAGGAAACATTGAGGACAGAGCAATCTCAACAGGGGAGGAGACAGAAGAAAACATGGATGAGTACAATGAAGAATTGCATCATGAAGAACAGGCAGGTCCTAAAGGAGAGGTAAATGATGAAAACTCTTTCTCCACATTAGGATTTCCTATTGGTGATCTTCCTAGAGGGGTAGCCCCCATG
>ML786821.1:228636-240347 GCA_009831015.1 Picea engelmannii | reverse complement strand
AGGTATGTAAATTTTATGTAAATACAATTAAGCTATAGTTAATGAGAAGATTCCAACTCATCATTACCACTCATGCAAAATCATTATGAGCCTCACTTTAAAGGGGGGGAGGAAATATCGAACTTTTATACCATCATTTCACATGTATCAACCACCGCCATTCCTATTTACCATCCTTTCGTTTGTTTCACCACCATTTGCATGCCTTCACTCGGAAATCTCACTCTGCACAGAAGTTGTTACTCCACTCTTTGATGGTGTACTTTACCGAGCTGGTAGCTATGGGAGGCTCTGTTATACGGTATGAACCCGCCCGCCACGACAGCCCTATTAGAACACTATCCAGTATCCTATCAAATTTTTCTGCAGGCAGGATGGCTCGGTTATTTTCAGAGACTCCAGTGGTATGATCAACAACAGGTTCTCCAATTTGCTCAAAATCTCCAGGAAGACCATTCCATTGTACAAGGGGTTCGGATTTCAGTTACAGAAGAGGATATATCGCAGGTTTTGGGTCTCCCTACTAATGGCATTCGCATGTTCAGCCGCAAACATATCATTCTGAACGCCCAACAGGATTTCCTCTTGCCAGGGGAACAAATTGAACCTAAAGGTCGGGGTGTCCGACTCATCTCGTTGCCACCTCCATGGCCGGAAGTTGCAAAATTCGTCAAACACTACCTTACCTGTGAAGGCCGATACCAGGTAGTCTACCAGCACGATTTTGTCCTGTTGTCTCACTTACGGCATAATATATTGGTGAACATTCCTTATTATTTGTTCGGTTGTATTAAAAATATGTCGCACTACTATAAAAAGGATAAATATCCCACCCTTTCACTCACCCATCACCGTCTCTTTCAACTACTTATCCAAAAGGGTTTTTCTCAACAAAACCCTCCACTAAACAACCCACCCATAGATCTCCAAGAAGCTGTCGAAATTCCTAAAAATCTGCAGGAACAACAACCACAAAACCCTCTAGATTCTCCAGAAATACCTAACAGTCCGCCTACAGACCTAATTAGCCCAATTAACCCCCTACCATACCAAGCCCGCCCCACATTTTACCAGAATCATCCACTCCTGCCCTTCATATTCTTAGTGATGATTCTGAACCAAACAATCCTCCCTGTCCCATCATTGAGGAAAAGCCCCCACATAAACGAAAGCAAATTCCTTTCTTCCCACCCTTTTTACAAAGAAAACGAACAAGGGCCTCAACAAGGCCAGCCACTACTGCCACTTCCCTAGACCCCCAACCCATCCGACTAATACCCCGTACACCTCTAACCTCCCAAATGCCGGAATCTTTCCCTATTCCACCCACGGGCACTGAAACACAAGAACCAGACGCCCAGTATGTTGCGACATCATCCGTTTCAAACCCAGTAGCTGAAACACGAGAACCAACTACTCATTCAGTAGCTGAAACACAAGAACCAGCTACTCATTCAGTAGTTGAAACACAAGAACCAACTACCCATTTAGTAGCTGAAACACAAGAACCAGCTACTCATTCAGTGGCTGAAACACAAGAACCAGCTATAGCTGTCACACAAAAACCAGCTATAGCTGAAACATAAGAGCCAGTTGTTGATATTGTTATTGAGACATAGGAATCAGATGCCCAGGGAGCTGCAACATTACTTTATTTACATCAAGAAGCTGAAACACAAGAATCAACTGCCGATCCTGTAGCTGCTCCACAAGAACCAGCTAATGAGGTTGTGACTGCTACACAAGAACCGGTCACTTCTCAACCAGAACCAACAATGGCCTCTGTCTTACAAGAAAATGAGTTCCTAAAGTCTGAACTGGAAGCCTACAAGCAAGAGCTAGCCATGGCAAAGGAATCATATAAGAAGGAACTTAACCTGTACACCCTAGCTCGCATAGCAACCATGTCAGAGGGGACTACAACAGAGAGCCCGTGTAAAGAATATATGTGCAGTCAATGTGGGGACATCTACTATCAATCAGGCTACAAAGTAACTCAAATTCCAATACCAGGAGCTCCCCCTGCACCTTCAACTTTTGTAGTCAAAGAAGAACACCCTGCTGTTACACAAGAACCAATAGGACCTTCCAAAATTAAGACTGAGCCCTGGCCTGCAACAAATTTCAAATCCAAAACCCCTGCTTTTATTAATAAAGCTATACAAACATTGTCTATTAAGGAATCTGCCCCTCCCAGCCAAATCAATACCCACACCTTTGTGGAACAAGCCACTCAGACCCTACCTCAGCCTATTACTTGCAACGCTGAAACACAAACTTAGCCATGGGATGAGCAGGCAATAATACAGAAATGGAAAAAAGAGTCTGTTGTTACACAGGCCAAAAGCCTGCAGGAACACAGACAGATCTAGATAAATCATATCTACTCAAATTGGGAAGCTTTGGAGCAAACACGCCAGGAATCTCGTTCCCTTAAGAAACATAATAAAGAGCTAAAAGGCAGATTTCTCCTAATATTTGACTTGGCACAAAAGCTATTGGTTGCAAGGAAACCATCCTGCAATTACTCTATGTTCCTCATGGAACGAATTACTTGGTTTCAGATCAAATCAGTCAAAGAAGGAAGACCCCATGCAGTACTAAATCTAGCAGATTTTATTAAAACTTTTACAGAAGCCTCTGCTATGGATCAGCACCTCCTCTGTGAGGCATATTTTCATAATGAGTCCATCCCTGAAAACCGACAGCTGAACCTTAACCCTCTTGTCGGTGACATCCATATTAGGGCACTCACCTCCTTCCTTAACAATCAGATTATATGGCAGGATGACTTCCTAGCTACCAAGCACAATGAGAATAATCGCCTTCTATGGATAAGGCCAAAACCACAAAATGTTGCCACCTTTGTTACAGAGTATTATCAGTTTTTAAAGAAACCAGGGATGACTCAACACATTCAACAATTACAGACATCAGTGTTTCAAGAGTGTCAACATCTCATTAAATCAACAGAGATTGCTTCCCTACAGGCAAATAACATGTTTTGGCAACAGTCTACTGAGAAAATACAGGAACACAACCCTTTTAGCCCCACTAATCTTGAGATAGCAATCTCCAGGGTACCTAGCTACATCAAGTGTGTTCAGCAATGTGCTAAAATATGGATAGGGTACCAGTTTCATTTTCCTATCCTTTGGATGCTAGCAGAGAAATATCAAATTCATTATAAGTTGCCAAAGAAGACAGAAACAACAGCTTTGCAAAGGTTACAACACGTTCAAGGGTTCAGAGCTCCAACAGACATCACCTTCCATAGCTATTGCTTGAGTAACTTGCACGCTCAGAGTCGGTATTCAGATTATGATTCATAGTGAAGTTGCATGAGGGCATGCAACATCTTAAGTTGGGGGGGATGTTAGGACCATACAATGTACCTTTTTGTTCACACTTTTTTCTACCTTTACACCCTTGTTTCACTCACATTTAAACTCACATTATCACCTTACCCTATCTTTTCAGAGGTTTACAATGTCCCTTCTCTTTACTATATGTTTAATTCATTTTGCATATAATTTTACATTACTCTCGTACTTAACCATTGATCAGAAAGGTATAAGTGTTGAAACAGTTCAAACTACAAATTAGCATTGAGGCCTGTTGCTGAAACACCCTGTGGCTGAAATAGTCTGTGGACTATGCTGAAACAGCAACTCACACAGAAGAAGTTGTTACACTCTTCACGGTCTACAATGTTGAAACAACAACTCATACAGAAGAAGCTGTTACACAGTCCATGGTCAATGATGCTGAAACACCAACGCACATAGAAGAAGTTGTTACACAGTCCGTGGTCAACGATGTTAAAACAACAACTCACATAGAAGAAGTTGTCACACAGTCCGTGGTCAACGATGCTAAAACAACAACTCACACAGATTGACCACAACAGCTGCACCTTGAGCTAGCATTAACCATCAGACCAAGTTGCTGAAACAGTCAGAACGCAAATCTCGTGGCTGAAACAGCCCACGATTTGCGATGTTGAAACATCATACAACAGCAGTAACAAGAAGACAAATAAAGAAGTTGTTACTCCAGCCACCACAGCAACGCCTCACTCAGCACTTGTAATAGCATTATGTTGCGGGAGACTAAGACATCTTATTCCAGTTTAGAAAGTCAATCTAACTAAGAATAGAACTCAGATGTACACCTGTAATTCGTGATCAAATTGTATCGAAGGGATTCTCCTCTTTAAATAAGAGGAAATCATCATTAGAGAGGGGCTGAATCTTCTTTTTTTTTTGCTAAGGAGAATTTGTAGAGAAGGACGTATTTCATTACAGATTGTAATATGATACATTGACAGATGAATAAAAGACTGTTCTGAGAATTTCTCTTTAGTCCCTTTCATTTCAAGGGAATCTTGTGAGAAGGGAGGGCCCACCTTCTTCACAAGATTCACCCATTAGCTTTGTAGTGTGTTAGTATTATTTTTGTTCATGCTTTGATTAAATTTTGTTTTGCTGAAACACTACTTTGTTGAACTCTGTTTTGTTGTAACACTACTTTACAGAACTCTGTCTTGTTGTTACATTGTTTTCATATGATTCATGCTTGAGTAACTGTTAATCATTCTAGTTAGCAACCTTGCTTGGTGAATTTATGAGAGCTTGATAATTAGAGACAGGTGTTGAAGGTTCTTGCTTCAGGAATAGGGTCCTGTGCTCTGTTAGAGATAGTTATCCTTCAGTACATGTCAATTGTTTTAATGAGTTCATGAATGCGTGCTAATCAGAAACAGGTGCTGAAGATTCTTGCTTAGGAATTACGGTCATGTTCTCTGTTAAGATTTAATTAGTCTTCAGTGTGTGTTAATCATTTCAGTTAAGCAATGAGTTCATGAAGTGTGATGATCGGAAACAGGTGTTGAAAATTCCTGCTTTGGAAATAGGGTCCTGTTCTCTGGTTACAGAATAGTTGGTCCTTCTTGTTGCAGCATCTGGCTATTTTCTTAATGTAATCCAGGATTCTTTGACAGTTATCTCTTTGAACATTGAACTCTGCAATAGGTAGGTTTCTTTCCTATAACTCAAGTTAGAACTTTAGTTTGTTCAAGGCAAAGTGTGACTAATATGTTTTTACTACAACTCTAGGTTGCTTTTGAGATTGAGCATATATAGTGCGTGGTTAAAAACCACCTCTCCTGCTAAGAACCTAATACCTGATTACGAAGCACCATCAAACAACAAAATTAATGCAATTTTAGGCAAACAAGACAGAGATGTAATAGTAATAGTTTCATAGCATGGCTACTAGCCAAGTAATACAATGATTAGACTGTGACATGACGGCCAAAGGTAGCATTCGTATCATAGGTTTATTTCATAGTTTTAGAACCAAAGTCGTGAAGGGGTAAAGAAACAATCATAACATCATTAAAAATGATCAAGGCATAACATGAATCAAATGCGACTAGCTCATATCCTAATGCTATAGAAGTTTTCACATAACCATATGTTCATCAAACTTAAAAGTTTTGAGATTATAGGTGTTTCAAAGGCTCGTTTAGTTTTATAAGGAGGGAGACTTTTAGAGTTTATAGAATGTGTCCATACAAAACTATTTCAATTTCATGCTTGACAGTGATGAAATTGAAATGGGTAAACGATAAGTTTATTGAAAAAAACAAAACTCAAAAACAGAAAATTATCAATCAAGCAATTCTTCAAAGAATATAATCTAACTCTTTGCAGACACAAAGAGGAAGCTAATAAAAAAAAAATACAATCTTGTGTTTCAAAGATCGACGAAGCGATATGAATATTTGGCTACCAACAATGGTGACTCATTGGGCGAAGCAGTTATCTCTGCATCATCAAAACTTTATATTCGGGAAAAGAAAGATTTGATAATCACTAAAACTAAATTTTGAACATATTAAGAGTTTTAAAATTAACTCAGAAAATTAATACACTCAAACTCACGAAGAATGCTCTTGGAGATGATTGTAATCTAAAAGTTAGTTTTGATCAAAAGGAAATGATATTCATAAAAGAAAATTCAATTCCGTTGACAGGGCCACTGCTACCAGCAAGCGTCCATAGCCTTGACGAGGATGTCATTTAACCCACTCAAGTACTTTAATCCCATCCAAAATTTGTTCATCCATGATATGAAATTTTTTTGCTATATGATCAATTTAAAAACTTACCTAACAGATCTTGAACTCGACATTGCTTCGCTGCCAGCAGGCCTGTTCAGTACCCCGACGAAGTTGTCTTGGTACCATGTGTGCATTTACCCGCTGCCAGCAGACCTGTTCAATACCCCAGTGGGTTTACACACATTTCCCACACATTAAAGTGTTTCCAACTCTGCTTAGTCATTTATAAAGATAAAATTTTGAGGTTTCATGATAACGAGAGAGCGGGGAGATACTAAAGATTTAACAGACAGGAAATCATATGATTGATCATTAATATTGCTTTTTGTTCTTTAAGAACTGATAATTTTCATCATGGTTTGGACATTTAGATTTCAATCAAGAAATCATCTCAAGTATGGGGAAGATCTTTGAGTTGATATCATTAGAGATGGGATGGCGTAAAAATTTTAAAGATGATCGTACTTCCCTAATATCTCGACAAAAAATCAGGAAAAATGATTTGGCAGAAACTTCTAGAATAACTTTCTTATAGATCACAGATTTGAGTTAAAAACTTAACATCTGGATGCTTGGACTATTTCAACTACTGTTAGTGATAAATATGATTACAAAATTCCCCTCAATAATGGATTGTGAGTTAGAAATAACTTTTAAGAAAACAAAGAAAGCAGCAAAAGAAAGTAATCAATCATAAAGCAAACAAAAAATAAAATAAAAATAAAAATAATAAAGCTAGGTATATTTATAGGGGGTAGGTATGATTCTTCTCAGGTGAAGTATTTCTTGAGAGTCTAGCCATTCACTAGAAAAGTGTCTGGTTGTCCTTCCAAATTATGTAAACGAAAAGAGCTAGGACCCAATTTTTCTGCAATGACAAAAGGTCCCAACCACATGTTTTGAAACTTAGTGTGTTCTTGTTTATACTCATGTTCTTTGTCCCATTTGAGGACCAAATCTCCTACATTAAATTTTCTATCTGAGGACGAACTTGTATCAAACCAGTTTTTAACAATTTTTTGGTGTTGGTCCAATTTTTGTTTTGCTTGTGTCCTAAATTCTTCTTATTTTAGTAAAGTGTTTATTCGATTCTCCAAAGGGGGATATTCTTCCTCCTGAACTTTCTTAGATAATTGCAGTGAGGGGAGTAAGACGTGGGGAGGAAGAATAGCTTCTCTTCTATAAACAAGGAAAAAATGAGAATTACCGAAGGAAGATTTTGGAGTGACCCTATCAGCCCACAGTGCGTTATATAATGCATTGTGCTGATTTTTATGATTTTCCGACACTGTTCTTTTTATTATTTTGATCAGATTTTTGTTTGTTGACTCAGCCAAGCCATTTTCTTCGGGATAATAACGGGCGGATTATTTTAGCTTAATCCCTTTTACTAAAGAAAAAAGATTCATATCCAAGGGAGAAAAATAAGAAGCACTATCGAAAACTAAACATTCAGGTATCCCGAAACGAGTGATAATATGAGAGTTTAAGAATGAAATTACCTTATTCGTGTTTACTACCCTTAACAGTAAAGCTTCAGACCATCTCGTAAAATAATTCATTGTCGTGAGAATATATTTGTGTTGTTGTGAAGAAGTTGGGTTAATTGGCCCTATGATATCTAGGTGGCACTGCTGAAATGGTGTATCTACTGTGACAAGTTGCAATAGAAATACAGCCTTCTTGACCTGTCCTGCAGCCTTTTGATAGATTATACATTTGTGAGCCAAATCATGAGTGTCTTAAAATAGGTGGGCCAATAGTAACCATCCCTAAGTACTTTGTGGGTCGTCGTATCTTCACCAAAATGGCCACCAACATCACCGGAATGTAACTCAGCTAGCACATTTTCAGATTCTTCCTTTTCTAGGCAGCGCAGAAATACACCACCAAAATTATTCTAAAACAATATATCATTAATCAATTGAAAAGACGCAGATCTAAGCCTTAGCTCTCTTCTATTTTTCGGATAAATATTCCAAGCAGTAGTTCCATGCAGAAAATAAAATATGATATCATTATACCATGAATTAGGTGTGTTTTGTACACAATAGATTTGTGTTTCATTATGCAAATTTTCAGTTGGTCTTGTTGGTTGATTTTCTGGTATTTCAAATGAATGAGCCACTAATTTGCAAAGGCCTTGACCTCTAACAATTCGTGCGGGTACGATTTTGAGATCATACTCTTGAAGGGAGGTCATCCAATTCTCCCTTTTCTCCCCAAGTTCCTTTTGAACTAGCAAATTTATTACAGCAAGATAAGGGACAATAACTTTTACCCTAGATTTCAACCGGTAGGGTCTAAAATGTTTAATTGCCTTGAAAACATCATAAGCTTGTTGATCTACTGCAGGATAATTTAATTATGCACATTTAAGATTAGAACTCATAAATGAAATGGGTACTTCGTTATTTTCATCATTTTTCTGAGTAAGCACAGCAGCATACGATCTGTCAGATGCAAAAGTGTATAACGTGAAGTCTTTGGAAAAATTAGGACTCGTCAAGGAGGGAGCTTCAGTTATATATTTTTTAATGGCATTAAAATCTAGGTTCTCTTGAGGTCCCCATTTGAAAACAACATCCTTTTAAATCAATTTTTGCAGAGGCCTAACCATCTCAGAAAAAATTGGGACAAAACGTCTGACGAAATTTATCTTACCCAAAAAAGATTGCATTGCCTTTTTGGAAGATGGGGGAGGGAGATTGGAAATAGCTTGTGTTTGTTCGAGGTCTATTATCATCCCCTCTTTTGATACTATAATTGTAACAACCCTAGTTGAATATATGTTTAGGGATTATTAAGTAAAAATTTATTAGGTAATTAATTTTTCTAACATGTTATTAACTAAACAAAGATTGGTATAATGATATTAATTAAATTTTTATTAATTAATTAATTGTTATAATTTTGATTAATTAATTAATTAATTACCTATTACATTCAATGACTTGGGTATTAAATTTAAAAGGGTTAATAAATTTAATTGTTTAAATTAAAGGATTACGTATACGGAGGGGATAAGGAGCATTAATAATTGGATAAAACATTAATAATCAGATAAGGAGCATTATTAATTGGATAAAACATTAATAATCAGATAAGGAGCATTAATAATTGGATAAAACATTAATAATCGGATAAGGAGCATTAATAATCGGATAAGACAATGAATGTAGGGATATGAGGGGAGGAGGCTTACGGAAGGGGGGATTATTTTGAGGGTTCTMTRGGATTTGGGGGATTRKCTGGAGAGAGTTTGAGTTCTGGAGTCGGGAAGGATCAGTGTAGAGGGCACYGGTTTGCTGGGGGTTTTGGGCACGGGGGCCAGGATATCCATAAGGTATCCTRGAGCTAGGAAGTTGTCCTAGCTGGYAGGGAGGAACCACGGTTTGGGTGGAGTTGATCAGYGCATCAATCTGGGAAAGGCAGCAGCAKGAAGGTCAACAAGACAAGCAGAAGCAGYAGGAAGTTCAACAAGACAAGCGGAAGTTTAGCATCAGACCAAGGTATTTTAATTTACGCATTTGTTTTATGCATTTAAGGAATATGAAGTGTTATAAGGTTGTCTGTAAGCTATTATGTTCAACTCAATAAATTTTATATATGYTGGTTTTGGTTATATGTCGATTATGAAGTAAAATAAATGTTAGGTTTGCATTCCTTAAAATAAATTCTTTTGGGTTTTATAAGGCTTTGTGAGTCGAACCCTACACATGGTATCAGAGCCCTGGTTCAAAATATGGAACCAAGGGCATACCTACCTACCTACCCGCCTACCCGATTTAGTAATGGAATTGTACCCACCCAAAAATTAGATAAATCGGGGCCTGAGGGCCAAGTTCCAGCTCCAAGTTCCAGCGCCACCTCCACCTAACCTATAAGCCAAGTATACATTGATTTTAAGTATATATATTCATTAATAGGACGTATTAATGTTAGAATTTTAACTACTTCTTAGTATTATTTTTATAAGAAATTGTTAAACTATAAACCAGACACTTTAACCACTTTTCCATTTTTGTAAAATTCATTATAATTGCGCATAAAAATAAATAAATATATAAATAGATTTTTTTTCAAAACTCCTTTTGTGTTCGTCTATTCTTATTCATACAAACTCCTCTATCTGCATCAACAACAAATGGTCAAACTTTGCAGTTAAGTCGGGAAACTGGGATTAGAATTATGCTAGACAATTTACATATAAATCTTCAAAAAAAAACATTAAACAAAAACATTAAAAAATGAGAGTATGATGGACACAATTTATACATAAATCTCCAAAAATTAAACAAAAAGTATATGTTCAGGCTTTAAATCCATGTGAACGCGTTGCAATCTGGATCCTTCACACAGTCTAGGATGAAGTGCTCATGGATGACAGTAAACCTTGGCATGGTACACCAAGGATGGACCCTCGCCTTGTGTGAGATACCTTCTCGTGGCCATTCCATGTTTACGGCTTATCACCCTACGCATTCCGATGACCACGAACATTGCTACGTTAGAACGAGGGGCGAGAGGATTAATGGATAATTCCACTGGGGATGACGAGTACCCGATAGAGAAACAGATACAGCCTTTACCTTTTCACCTGGAACCTTCTACCTTTTAATAACTAAGTATCACAAATAGATGCCTTTACCTTTTTGTGCCGAGAGCCAAGAACATGTAACCCCTTTACCCTTTCTTTTTCCAAGTCCAACAGTCAACGTAAGCCTCCTTCTGCCAGAAGCCAAGCGAGGAGTCAGGAGTGAGTGCTCTGAGCCTGTGGTCATCGCGATAAGGAAAGGAGGTGGTATTTGAAAGGAAGGAGCTCATGGGCCTGTTCTTGCACCACACAGCCCAAACGCAGCGCCCATCCATGGCCGAGGAGCTGCATAAACACAAAACAAATTTTTTTTTTATCAAAAAAAATAACAAATAAAACCAAATAAAAATAAAATTCCCACATAACAACCATGAGCTACCAATGCGCCACCGCCATAGCCAACGCCAATGCACAACACCCCAATATCCAACGCACAGCACCGAGACCTCCCCTATCACGGAGTTGATGGACATGGGTCATTTGGAGCATGAGGTCAAAAGAATTAAGCATTTTTGGAATATTATTCATGCTGCAGCCCATGTTGATGCTGCAGAGGAATACCTAAATTGGGGTTCTCGTGCAGAAGGAATCTATTGATTAAGGTTGGTTGTCATTGATGTCAACCCTTGAAGAAAGACCTGTAGCACAAAGTTTTGGGTAATGGACCCAATAGTGTTTGATGTAAATATGACTCATTATTATTTTTTCATGGTTGATAAGAAGTAAATATGGATGAACTCCAAAGTGGTCCCCTTATGGTGAAATCCCTCACGGGAAGACACTTTGTGGAGTAAGATGACCCATGCTTAATTATGGAATAATGAGATGAAGGAAAGTGAATTTCTCAAGGAAAATATCCTATATGGATAGTTCTTGTCATGTCATTTCCGGTGGTATGTGGAATGTCACATAATTCCTCACGGTTAGAGAGTTATGGCCATGAGAAGTTGGAGACCCCAGGTTTGGGTAATGGACCCAAGTTTGTTT
>ML786821.1:178147-205910 GCA_009831015.1 Picea engelmannii | reverse complement strand
CTTGAGTTACAGGAAAGCAACCTACCTATTGCAGAGTTCAATGTTCAAAGAGATAACTGTCAAAGAATCCTGGATTACATTAAGAAAATAACCAGATGCTGCAACAAGAAGGACCAACTATTCTGTAACCAGAGAACAGGACCCTATTCCCAAAGCAGGAATCTTCAGCACCTGTTTCCGATCATCACACTTCATGAACTCATTGCTTAACTGAAATGATTAACACACACTGAAGACTAATTAACTCTTAACAGAGAACAGAACCCTAATTCCTAAGCAGGAATCTTCAACACCTGTTTCTGATTAGCACGCTTTCATGAACTCATTAAAATAATTGACATGTACTGAAGGCTAACTATCTCTAACAGAGCACAGGACCCTATTCCTGAAGCAGGAACCTTCAACACCTGTCTCTGATTATCAAGCTCTCATAAATTCACCAAGCAAGGTTGCTAACTAGAATGATTAACAGTTACTCAAGAATGAATCATATGAAAACAATGTAACAACAAGACAGAGTTCTGTAAAGTAGTGTTTCAGCAAAACAAAGTTCAGCAAAGTAGTGTTTCAGCAAAAAATAATTTAATCAAAGCATGAATAGAAATAATACTAACACACTACAAAGCTAATGGGTGAATCTTGTGAAGAAGGCGGCCCCTCCCTTCTCACAAGATTCCCCTGAAATGAAAGGGACTAAAGATAAATGCTCAGAACAGTCTTTTATTCATCTGTCAATGTATCATATTACAATCTGTAATGAAATACGTCCTTCTCTACAAATCCTCCTTAGCAAAAAAAAAAGAAGATTCAGCCCCTCTCTAATGATGATTTCCTCTTATTTAAAGAAGAGAATCCCTTCGATACAATTTCATCACAAATTACAGGTGTACATCTGATTCCTATTCTTAGTCAGATTGACTTTCTAAACTGGAATAGGATGTCCTAGTCTCCCACAACAGAATGCTATTACAAGTGCTGAGTGAGGCGTTGCTGTGGCGGCTGGAGTAACAAATTCTTTATTTGTCTTCTTGTTATTGTTGTTGTATGCTGTTTCAGCATCGCAAATCACGGGATGTTTCAGCCAGGAGATTTGCGTTCTGACTATTTCAACAACTTGGTCTGATGGTTAATGCTAGCTCAAGGTGTGGCTATTGTGGTCAATCTGTGTGAGTTGCTGTTTCAACATTGTTGACCACGGACTGTGTGACAACTTCTTCTGTGTGAGTTGCTGTTTCAACATCATTGACCACGAACTATGTAACAACTTCTTCTATGTGCATTTGTGTTTCAGCATCGTTGACCACATATTGTGTAACAACTTCTTCTGTATGAGTTTCTGTTTCAGCATTGTAGACCGTGAAGAGTGTAACAACTTCTTCTGTGTGAGTTGTTGTTTCAGCATAGTCCATAGACTATTTCAGCCACAGGGTGTTTCAGCAACATGCCTCAATGCTAATCTGTAGTTTGAACTGTTTCAGCACTTATACCTTTCTGATCAATTGTTAAGTACGAGAGTAATGTAAAATTATATGCAAAATGAATTAAACATATAGTAAAGAGAAGGGACATTGTATACCTCTAAAAAGATAGGGTAAGGTGATAATGTGAGTGAAACAAGGGTGTAAATGTAGCAAAAAGTGTGAACAAAAAGGTACATTTTATGGTCCTAACAAGAGTCATGGTAGCATACTCCCAAAACTGTAGTTTTCAGGCCACCTTTGACAATGAAAAACATACCATTGGTTTTGGGTTGTTTCAAACACAGACTCCTCCATTCTGCACCTTTTGGTATATCATAATCAAGTCTATGGCTCCTGTAGTTAGGGTAGAGACAAATAACTCACATGATCTACTCTCTCATGATGATTCTGTGGATGACCTCACTGTATTCAGATGGGTTAAGTTTATACAGTCATTCGAGGGTTTTAATCTGGAAGTCTCCCAAACTTTTGCCAAGACCTTTGACGACGCTAGAGATAAGATAGGTGATCTACAGTTGCAAGTTGATGAGGAATCAATAGCAGAGGCCACGTGCCTGCCACGGGAAGGCGACCGCTGGTTCAAAAACATAAAAATCGAAGGTATCTCTTGGCATCTATTCATTATTTCCAGAAATTTGCGCTACGACGTTAAAGGTACACCCATCCATTTGTTCAAGATTCGCTGGCATGGTTTGTTATTGATAATTGAATAGTTCGTCACCTGTGAGGGATGATATGGATGGGTATTTTTATTTCATGTGCACCTGTTAATGGTATTCCTAGGTTGTAAGTTAAATATGTCATTTTATTTGCTTAAAATCCTATAGAAGATGTCCAGATTCTATCAGAGACAAAACCTCAACTCAGAATCCAGTATTTTCCACCGTGGTTTGATCCGAATTTTGGTTAATTCTCATTTATCGAAGGTAGGAGATAGCTGGTAAGGATTCCTTGTTAGGAATGGTTTTGTTTCGCTACCACCATAACCGATCAATAGTTTACATCTGTGTGTTGATGAGTCTACTGACCCTTGCCTATCATCTCACTCTCTACAAGGTATTCAAGTGGAATTACAAGTCGTAAAAGACCCAAAATTACCTCCCGATGCCCCTATTGATTATCGTCAATCAGTCAAGGTCACCTCCAGGAAGCACAAATTCATCCCAAATAAGTCCTTAGAGGAAGTGTTGGGTCACCTAAGGGGTAAGGTACCTATCGTCTCTAATCCTGTACAAAATTTGGTTTATGAAAAATAAAATAAAATCAAGAGATAGGGTAAGAAAAACACACATAGGGTTCATGATATAGATTTCAGGAATAAAAGGAATGCTCGACTTCTTTTGAGAATGACCAGGAATCAACACCATAACTGAGATAAACCTATCCCCACAGTTGATATCTAGGACATGATCTCTGTTGACGACGCTAGTTCTGATGCCACTAAAATAGATTCACCCCAATATGATTTTGTGTCTAACTTGCCTCCATTTCTAAAGGAGCAAGAGGGATTTTCTGGTATTCAGTATGATTTGAAAAGTGTTATGGAGAAGGATAAACCATTCAACTCAAATCAAACTCGTCCACTACCAAATCTGAACATGCATATTGTGAGGGTTGTTTTAATTGGATCCAAAGATATTACCAGGACATCCCTTATCTATAGGCTCAACTAAATCAAGTTATGGCTCGTAATTTAGCTTTGGAAAAGGAAAACGCAGATTTGAGAGCTAGCATCCAACTGGTTTCACCCAGAGCCAACAAATGGTTCAGGAGGTCAAGGGATATTATTATAACAAATTCCACCAATTTCAACGCTTTTATCAATTTCGAATTATCTCATGTTTCTCTTTCAAAGGTTTAATGGGTAAACATTCTTCTTGGAATTTACGTTTGTTTTGTTTAGTGATAACTAAAATTGTTTTATTTTGGTTTTATTTAGACTAGCTACAGAATCTAAAGAATCATAGATTCTGTAGCTTGTCTTTTAATTAATTAATTTGATTGATTTTCTAATTTAAATTTCATTTTTTTTATCAGGTGTGAAGAAGATCAATGTGAAAAGGTTGAAGGAACGAGAAAATAACTGGGAATGCTCCAAATTTTTAATTTCCATTTTGAGAAACAGTTTCAAGAATATTTGGATGATGTAACTATTTTGGATAACTGTCACAACAGACCTATATTTTTTGGTTATTTTTTAGTAAAGACTTCATTAAAATAGATTTGTCTCTATCTTGTATGATATGAGAACATACCATGAATTTATTTTAAATAGTAGTGCTTTCCCAGGAACACAGGAAATTCTTTTGGGACCTGATGATGGACTTATCTTTTTGAGAAATATATGAAATGCAATTTACTTTTTGTCTTTAGTCCTTCTATAGACTGTACAATGTGATTATTGGCCTTCATATATTTTTTGGGCATGAAAAACTTATATGTTATGAATTAGCTTCAGTCTGTTCAACACATATGCTTTCATGTTGTGTTTATCTCTCATGTGGGCCATTATTTATTGGTTATTATAATCTCTATGACTAATCATCTATCTATACATTTTGAGTTTACGTCCAATGTTAGATTTTGATAATACCATTTGTCGTAGATTGAAGTTAATTTCATCTTCATCTTTTGAATAATTTAAAGTTACATGAGGAAAATTCATTCGTCTTTCTGTTTATTATAGATTTCTTTTGAAATAAAAAAAATTGCTTGAGTTGTTTCTGGAAATATCATTCTTTGCTTCTTGCCATATATTTATGCTTGGCAATAGGTTAAGTGGAGCCTACATTACACAGAAAAACAAATATAGCTTAGTACCTTTTCTTTACAACTAATCAACATCAGGTTAGTTAGCTTTCTTTTTATTTGATTTATTTACTTTATGAATGAATAATGATTAAATCATTCAAACTTTAATGCTTTGTTCATTACAGTTATATCATTTCAAATCTTATTCGTTCATTTGTTGTTGTTTGCTACGTATAGTAATAGAACAATTTCTTTAGTTTTGCATCTTATTTAAACTTTGATTCGTTAGTTAAAGTTATCATTTTCACAAGGCTTTATTTAAACCTTGTATCTATACATACATATTGTATATAACACGACTACATGCTAAATATGTATATATATATGTTAACTGATAGGATTATATAGTTATATAGTTTTATCTCTCTTAGTTACTTTAGCATTTTCATTGGATAACGGAGCCATAAAACTCGTTAGGGTAGGTTATTCCAAACGTCTTGGGTTAACTATACAACCCCGGACCGAATATTCCCTTCTCATTGACGGTGTGTCACAAACGCCCGTCAACACTACCTTCATTGAAACTTCCAACTCCACATTTTTGGCCCAAATGCTACTCAAAGTAGCCTAAGTGTTGGTATTCTAGTGTAATGTATGTTGAATTGGTGTTGAATGTCTTGTCTTTCCATGGGATGATCGACATTTATAGCTATTGTAAGAGTGTTGAGACCAACATTGTTTCCATGTTTTAGAAGGGCCACATGAGTAGCTTTAAATAGGGTTTGATTCGATGGGCATTCACACTACAATTAAGATCCTTCAATTCAGCATGCAAAAAACATTTGCATCATTGACGAGTTATTTTATTAGAGCGAAGAAGGAGAAATACCAACTTGATCCTACTCAAGAGAAAATGCTTGCAATATGAGAAGCAAAAGAGAGGGGGAAAATGCTAACTATGCAAAGGAAGATAAATACACCAACGGTCTAGAGAAAACACAACACCCAATGCTAGGATGGCTAGTCCAAGTCTATGAGACAAACAATTTCATGAATAGAGGGGGGAAACAGGGTAATTTTTGAATGTTTGTGAGGTAATGATGAATCAATTGGGTCGAGGCTTAAAGAGGATAAGGAGAAACCTACCTTTTCATACTTGGCCACCCTTCTCCACTACATGTGAATGACAATGGGGAGGATGGAAGAAAATAAATAAAACCACCTTCCTATAATGCATGTGAGGTTGGAGAAACAATAGGTGATGTTGTTCACGAGGGGAGAATGGGAGTAATATCCCCTCACCTTTATAAACCTCATGATGTGGGAGGGATGGGTGGAGCCTACCCCTTTGTTAATTTCTTAACAATCATACATATACTTACCAATTCCCCCAAATTAGTGGTGTTGTGATGTGTAATTTATGGTCATGGATGATATTCCTGGATGTGGAATTCCTCCCTTATACTAGTGTGTAGGTGACCCTAATTTAATTTCCCCCCTTCATTTTCCATTTTGTTCACTATTATGTTATTCAGGTAGAGTACATGAACTAAGGATGCTTGCTTAAAATTTTGGAGGAGAGTCTTAGTTATATTCAAAAATTTTGTCACTATGGAAGGAGATACCTCCTTTGGAGAAACGGGTGTTTATGATCAAGACCAAATCCAAAACCATCGTGATGATGTTGGATGTGATTTTGGAGAGAAACATAAGTCCTTGAAATTATTTTAGGATTTCAACATCATTATTTGTTTCCCCACTAAGTGCCCATGAAAATATCAATGCTTGTTGTTTTCTATAGTCCATGATGACACCCCCTACCCCCTACTTCTTTTTCCCATGGGTTCCCTTTTGATTCTCCATTGAAAAATAAAATGTGAAAATTCATTTTTTCTATACGTTTATCCATGTCTTCATTGTCAATCCTTAGCTTCTAGTTTGCATCACTCAGTAGTCTATATACAGGAAGACATTGTATTTTTAGTGAGGTGTTAAAGGGGTTTCCTATCCAATCCCATTCTTGGGTGGATTGGATATGGAGGGGATCTTTTCCTTTCCCTCTCACTATGATTGTTTCTTCCAATAATGCACAAGCTAAGGTTTTTGTCTTTGTGGGAATGCTCCTTTCATCTCTGAAGATCTATTGATTTTTGTCAAGTCACAACTTTTACCTCATGACCTTGTTGAATATTATCCAAGTTATCACTAGTGTATTCTTTCCCTTTAGGTCACCAGGGTACTCCTTTTTCATAGTAGTACATCACAAAAGACAATAACAGTCCCACAATAGATAATCCATGAGATGTGTTTATGGGATTTTGAGGTTTTTCCCTAGAGAGGGTGTTGGGTGTATGGAATCTGTGGTATGAGCTAGATCTACATAAATAGAACACTTGTATGTTGGTATTATTAATTGGTACATCTTGTTGGTTCAAGTGTTGAGACATAGCTATTATTTCTTGGTACATGGTTGAGGGGTTTTGGTTGTGGGTTTGATTGTAACATTTGAGGCTGCATATCAGTAAGGGTTTGATGTCTAGTCCATGTGAGGATTATTACACTTGTTCATTATTGTACACACATGTTTGGAGCATGACTAAAGAGACATAGATTCACTTGGTTAGGGGATGTATAAGATTATGTATGCATAGGGAATAACTACATACAAGACATAGTGACATGTTGCAGGTTGATGTGACAGAAGTAACAAAGTGGTTATAGTTTCAGAAAAGGTGAAAACCCTAGCTTTTTGAAGGTGTACGAAGGCTGCAGTATAAAAAGGTCATGTACATACATGAGATGCATTATAGAAATGACACATACATACACGATATGTAGCACATATAGGTCACGTACCTGTTGGTATTTGTTGGTACATGTTGAGTACATGCACATGTTGGTTACAGGTTGTTGGTACAGGCTGATTACAGGTACAAGTTTGTTACATGACAATGGCACAGGTTGGTTACAGGTTATTGGCACATGTTGTTATAGGTTTACAGTGTGTATATCTCATAGTAATAGTGTGGAAGTGGTTTCATCATCTATTTTACATTTATATTTCAGGGCGGTAGGACAGGAAAGGACAAGTGGTTGTGGCCAGATAATATAGGGGGTTCTAGCCTCCTTCTGGTTATAGCCATAGAATTGGGGAGTTGGAGTTTCCCTCAGGTTGTAGCCTGAAATATAGGGGGTAAAAGCCTCCTTCCAGTTGGAGCTGGAGAACAAAGGAAATTGGTGCTTCCAATGAATGTAATTCTTAAAGACATATAAGAAAAAACATTCCGTGGTTTTCTCCCGCATTGGGTTTCCACGTAAAAATATTGGTGTACTATCTATGTGTATGATTGCTCATTATTCATGTTTCATTTACTCTGCACTTATAGAATGATAATGGTATATTGATGATAAAGATACAAAACACTTATATATTGTGGTTAAAAATGATTAAATTGCTCTATTATTGATTCACCCCCCTCTCAATAATCCAACAATTGGTATCAGAGCAGGTTCCTTCAGAAATCAATTTAACCACTGAAAGGTGGATCATGGAGAGAAAAAATATGTATACAAATGGAATACCACAGTTTGATGGACATAAATATGCATTATGGAGAAGAATAATGAAAACATATGTACAAGCACAGGGATGTGAGGTTTGGCAATCATTTGTAGATGGATATAAACAACTAGAAATTTCACCAACAAATGAAAATGAAAGGAAAATCAGTCTAAATAATTCAAAAACCACAAATTCACTTCTGAATGGTATTAGTGATTCAGTATATGGAAAATTTATGCATTACATCTCCACGAAGGAGATTTGGGACAAAATTTCTAATATTTATGAAGGAGATGCAAAAGTCAAGGAAACAAAGCTTCAAACTTACAAAGGTAATTTTGAACAGTTGAAGATGAAAGAATATGATAATATTGCAACTTACTTCTTATGTGTTGATGAAATAGTGAATGCAATCAGAGGATTGGGAGAAGAAGTTTATGAATCTATAATTGTTCAAAAGGTACTAAGATCTCTTCCAATGAGATTTGATCCTAAAGTCTCAACACTAGAAGAAATAATAGATTTGGATTTAATAAGCTTAGATGAACTTCATGGAATTTTCACATCCTATGAAATGAGAATCGAATAGGAGAATCCAGTTACAAAAGAAGAAACATTCAAAGAATCCAAGAAGTCAAAGAAAAAGGGAAATAAAATGGAAAAATAAGATATCAGGAACAATGACATCTCAGAAGACGATGAAGAAATATCCAACTTTGTTAGAAGACTGAAAAAGGGAATTGACGACATATATAAAGGTAAGATTCCATTGATTTGTTTTAATTGTGATGGTATTGGTCATTTTTCTAAGAAATGTGCTCATAAGCAAAATAAAACAAATGAGGAAGATTATTCAAATAATAAACAAATATACAAAGGCAAAAGAACTAAAAATAAAGTTTTCAAGAAAAATTTCTGCACCAAAGAAGACAACTCCTCATTAGACGAAGATGAAGTCAATAAAAGTGAGTCATAAATAGTTCTACTCATGGCACTAGAATACTTTGATAAAGAAGGCACCGAAGAGGAATATGAAGAGGCAGAAGTTGACTACAAAGAATAACTATTGAGTGCTATAGAAGTTATTAAAAGAGAAAAGAAGAAAAACAAGTCACTACAGGAAGAACTAAACAAAAAAGAGGAAACAAAAAATTCCAATTGTGAAGAACTAGAGTAGATAATCACTAAGTTAAAAATTCAAGTTGAACAAGACAAGAGAATTGAAGAAGCACTCAGAGAACAATTGGAAGAAAAAGACAAGATTAATGAAAATTTGGAAGCAAATATTGTCACATTGAGAAAATACCTTCAAGAGAAAAACATGCAGAATAGTTCTAAGGTTTTGGATAGCATTATCAATAGTGAGAGGCCACATCATGAAAAGTCTGAGCTAGGATACAATCAGACCAAAAGAGGCTTGTCGAGCGATTTATATACTAATGATTTCGACATAAAATTGTCAACCCGAGGCTCATAAGCTTCGAGGTGCAAGCACAATATATGCAGGGTGAAAGGAAGCTAACCTAATCTAATGATTGAAAAAGAAACACAAGTCTGTAATTGAATTGCATGAAATAAATGAAATCATGAAATTGCATAAATTACACTTGATTGAGAAAACATGAAATTGAATTGCATGACATAAACGAAAGCGTGAAATTGCATAAATTAAACCTGATTGAGAAAGCATGGAATTCGAAAAAGGAAAGATTATCTATAACATAAATAACAAATAACAAATGACAAACATATGTGAGCTCACATAAATCTATATTAACAACTCAAAATAACAAATCTATTATGAAGAAATCAAAATATTTACTCTAAAACATCAACTCCTATTACAACATGATGAAATCCATGACCAACTCATTTTCTCAAAATTAAAGACTAACTATGTTCTTCTTTTTTCCTTTCTTTCTCTCTTCCTCCCCTCCTCTCAAATGAGGAGAGATGCCTCTTATTTATACATGAGTGCTTTGAAAAGAAGATAAGAAACTCATAATTACAAATCCACTTTTCTCTCAACCAATTTTCTATAATTACAAAATACTTATCCCTTCAAATCCTCTCCACTTTTCTCTCAACCATTTTTCTATAATTACAAAATACTTATCCCACTTTTCTCTCAGAAATCCTCTCATGATATTCCCCCTTGAAATTAGCTTGAATTATCTCCTTCAAATTTTGAAAATATGGAGAAAACATTCGGGAAGCTTTTGAATACTCCTTGGTTGAAAGCTTCAAATATACCTACATTACAAAGCTCAAACAAATCTTAGAGATATATATGAAAAAATATTGATTTCTAATATTCAATCATAAATTCTCTTTTAATACTAAAATGAATAAAGTGGAAAATAATAAGGTGAAACCCAAATGTATTCATGAAAAGAGTATAATGAATGGTTAAATGAAGTGATAAAAAGTTAGGAATGACGAAAGGAAAAGAGGATGAAAATGCGAAAATTCCGAGACTCAAAATTTCGAGAAGGGTAAGTGATCATGTCATGCCGTAATTGGTTTTCTGAAAAATGGTTGTGTAGAGGGAAATGTCATGACATCTGTGATGAACAATTAAGCTCCTTTAAGCTTTTAAGGAGGCATGTCTTCTGAAAATATTGGTGATCCTTGAAAATCACTTCTGCATGAGATTTGTTCATCTTCAAACTTGTAAAAGGTTAGCACTAATCCTGCAATAAATATTGTGAGATCATCGAAGAATATAAAAAGCATGAATGAGTACGAATGCGAGTAAATCAAATTTCAAAAATAAATTACGTTTTTACCTCTCGCCTTGGCGTGCTAGTTTCGTCATCGATTATTGTTAGAAGTGACTCAAGAAACCAGGTTATCTTAAATGTAAAAACATTATTTTAATATTGTATTCAAGATTTAGGAAATGTCCATTTGCAAATTTTATATTTTTATTGTTGTTTTGAGTTTTTTTATAAGTGTGATTATTCCTACATAAACTAGAGAAAAAATAAAAAAATTAAGTAAACTCGAAAGGTTTTATTTATTTATTTTTAAATTGTTATATTATATATATATTGTTTTAATTTTTTCTTTATTCCACACCACTACACATTTTCATCCCATATAATGGAGCAAACAAAAAAAACTCACGCTAAACAGATCTGGCGTTCTCCTATGGACTCCATGACAAGACTGCGCATCAGTTGGAAAAAAAAAAACGTTGGAAAAAAAATGACCATAATTTAAATACCATATTTCCAGCAAATGGTTCTAATTCTTGACCATTTGTACTATCTTGCACAAACTAATTTCCACTTAATGTATACCCCCTACTTGTTATTTTGTAAAAAATTATTTCACATAGCTTGATCCATGTGATTTGGCAAACCTCTCCAATATACTTTGCTTCCCATGTTTTATCGTTCCATAGTCCCAGAACTGCTTCACCTATTTCGGACATCATCTTTGCACAACCCTCAAGTTGGCTAGTTTTGTTGCTAAATAATATAAGAATGACGTGATTACATTTACTAAAATCATTGTTCAGTTCGTCTTTGATATTTTAGTTAGTTCTCCACAATCTTGATTTTGCAACAAAAAAAATGGTTGCGTTTGATCCTTGTATTTTTCTCCGATGACACTTGGCAAACTAAATTTGTAAGATGGGTTGTGGCGTGGTGGGTTGGCATATGAAGCAGTTCCATTCCAATCCAACGATTCCATGTGATATCTGGATGGCTAGATGGTTGGAACTGTCTATTTTAAGTTACTGCTATCACATCCAATATGCAGGATTCACATAAATCAGTTAGATATGTAGAGGAATCTGGATATAGTGGTCCACCGAGTGGTAATACGAAAGGCACCTTGCTTTGTAAAGCTTAGAATGGAAAGCGGATAACAAACTGAGAAGATTTGAAAGGGTAATACGATAAATTGGTTGAGGAGGATGAAGTGTCAGGTTGGTGGTGTGTTTTGATTGCAGGTGGAGTTGGATTGAAGGTGATAAGTAAACCAACGAACAACCATTCTACCGAAGAGATTTCTTGACCATAGAGATGAGGATTCGAATGAATGGGAAATTTTTAACTGGACAGACTAATCCACAGATTCATCTTTTAATGGTTTTATTGTTTTGCAGGTTTCGACGTGGGCAGTAAAGCTTCAATGAGAAACAAAGGCCTTGCACAATTCAATCAATCGCAAGCTAGACATTATCACCTTGATTTTTATTTATTTTACATTAAATAAAAACACAACCGTTTTTTTTTTTAAGTTTTGTTTTGGTTTTTATTTTTATTTTTGTATCACTCCTTTAAAAAAAATCAAAAAATGGAAATTTTAAGAAAAATTCAAATGAAAGTTTTTAGCAAATGAGGATCCCAAGTCCAAAATTAAACGTGTTTTACATGTTATTTTTCCTGAAAACGTTAGAGACATCCTACTTTCTGACCCTCGATATCACATGAAGTGGGAAGGAGAGTATACTTATTCAAAACTTAACGCAAAAAAACTGAAAATAACATCCTATCTACTCTATGCTAATTGGAAGTTAGAAATTAATTACGTGTAAGTAAATTTCCAATTTAACCATTTGCGTTGTGACACATCCGACCACCCACAGGCCGGGAAATGCCTACTCCAGAGCACTTTTTCATGTTCTGATACCAATTTGTAACATCCCCGACCATTCATGCCAGGCCACACTATGTCGGAGAACACATCTGTTCTCTGTGCGGAACGTACTGTAACATACTTAACATCCTAACTAAGTTATGTCACATATACTTTTCTAACTGCATGCAATTAAAACATATGCACACACAAAACACTTGCGGAAGCTTAATATATATAAAATGTGAACAGACAAATACACTATGTAAATGCATGGATTCACACTGAAATAGCAGTAAACATATACATGCATCATATACATGCAATACCCATAAGCATACAAACAACTATAATCACGCATAGGATAAACCCATAAACATAACACGTGAATAACAATGCAGCATGTAAATTAATCACACAATTGACACTTATCTTTGTGAGAATGTCACCAACTGTGTGCAAACCTTCAACGAACCTCCCATCCTTAGACCACATTGTTCATCACTCTCAACAGTGAGTCACCCCTGAGCTGGGACTAAACTCCACCTGTGTAAAGGGGTTCCTGATCCAGAATCGGATCCAGGAGTCTAACAGGGCTAAAAAAGGCTCAAAAATGAAAGTGCTCAGAATCAGACAAAACCAATTCCATTGTGTCTGTCTTGTTCTCCCGATTCCGGCCATATATTTACTTCGTCAAACAGACGCCATATGCGAAAGATATCGCATTCTGACCATTTTCCCAAACAGGCAAAAAGTCAACAGGTCCAGTCAAATGATGACATCAGCAGTGATGACGTGGCACTCTCTGGCTGGTGGTGATTGGGCAGGTTCGCTGACAGGGTAGACATGTGCCAGGCAACTGGACCAGTCAATGGTTGACAAGTGGCATTAGTTCGTCGAATGGGGAGGTGCCATGTGGCCCAGTCATGGGCAGTGACATGGCACCCAGTCACCTTGTTAACTGTGTGTGGCAATTTCCAAAAATGTTTTGGGGTCCATGGGTTTTGAACCCACAACCAACCACCAAGCCCAAGTTCTTTCACAAATGACCCAACACCAATGCACCCACATATCACTTGTTTAATCAAATGAAATTTAATTTATTTAAAGTTTGATATATGGTAGGGCACAAAAAGGAGGGGGCTGGGGCTAAGCCCCAACCCGTGGTCGCGTAACACACATAAAATTGAGGGCGCGGGCACCATATACACGAGAGTATTGGATAGGGGCCAGCCCTTGGACCCTGCGCCACCATGTAACCACAACACACGAATCCGAGGGCCTATCCCTCAGGGCTCGGGCTATTTTAGGTCGAGGATCTATGCAGAGCCCCAAAAACCAGGAGCTAGCGCAAGAATGGGTCAACGCTTGGCCAAATTTAGTTGCATGTGACTGAGAATAGGGGGCGCGTGCCCAGTTTGGGGGGTTTATGCCCATATTAAAGCTAATATGGGTTTTTACCCAATGTTTAGTGGATTTTATTGATTTTTATGCCTGTAATAGTGGATTTTGGCCATTTTTGAGAGATATTGGGCATTTTTGGAGGCCAAATTTTGGGAGGAAGTTGGGGAATGATAACCGACTTTAGATCTATAAAAACCAGTTCTGTTTGAGGCCATGAAGGACAATCAGAGTAGAGTTATGCTAAAGGGAAGCCAAGCCAAAGCCATTTTTATGTAGGGAAGTTGTTGAGGAGCAGACGCTTGCGGGCCATTTCTGGGAGCTCCGGTCATCCATTTTGCGTGCCGTTTCTTCTGTTGGGTTCTAGAGATCTGCAAGAACATGAACAGATCAGTGTTATAGCCTAATGGCACTACTGCAATGTACTTTTTGAGCTTTGAATAGAAATAAAGAAGCCTCCCTCACCGAGACAAAGGCCCGAAGACATAGGCAATTTTGTGCCGAACTCCGTTATCACTTCTATTGTTATGGTTTGCTATTTATTACTTCATTTCAAATATGCATATATGTATATGGCTGTCATAATTCCTCTTATTTCCTCATTCTTTCATTAAGCTTCTCAAATGGTTAATTAACACATGCATTTAAAAACTCAACCACAGTCATTAAAAGATCTTTTCTGGATCAGTTCCTAACTAGGCTAAAGGCTTATGAACAATAGGAAAGACATCGTCTCAAATGCTCACTCAACTAACAACCTAAAGTCCCTCATTCCCCACATACCTGTCCCACCCAAGGAAGTGTGCCCCTTCTCTGCTCAACAGTCCCTCGACTGCCCCACTTCCCTTCCAGGGCTTCAACAATAGGCCGGATAGGAAGTCTTAGAGCCCTGCAACTGTAGTTCAACACCTTTAGGAAATCAATCCCCAACAATTCTCTCACCCAAATAATTTCTCACGGGCCTGACAACCCACTGTTGGAGTTACTTCACACACACCTAGGATTTATTTTTCCTAAGGTTTTTATTTGTTTATTAGTCATAATTAGTCATTATCCATTCTCCTATATTTTAGGGGAGAATATTCCACCTGGAGAATATTCTCTTTCAGTTACACTTCAGTTTGACTAGTTGAGTTGAGTTTAGATGTTGCATTGGGATCATCACCATGCAACATTGGGATCATCACCATGATAATTCGACCTTAACTTGGTATCATCACCAGAGTGGTGCATTAGCCTTGATTCCCTCAGTTAAATCCTCACTACTCTCTGTTCAGTCAGTTAACTGAAGACTAGTTGACTAGTTAACTCAACTAGGTGGCAGTTCACTCTCGTAACTGCTTGAGAGACTAGAATAGGTGGCAGTTCACTCCTGTAACTGCTGGTGTGTGTCCATATCACTCTAAACCACCACTATGGCGACTTGGTTCACCTCAAGTCGAACTCATTGATTTATATAGAGTATATCATGTGTAAATTATTCATTATTCATAACGGTTAATGAGAATTCTTCCATTCTTTCTCTCCTTCTTCTTCCTTTTCCAATTCTCTCTGCAAATGTGTGTATTATTGTTTAGCTATATCTATTCTGTGCAAGTTCAACACATTTACATGGTATCAGAGTTGACGGACTTCTAAGCAAAAGCTACACCAAATTTTGTTTTAGGTACAAAAGATTGAAGACAACAGAAAGATGGAATTCCAAAAAGAATTCATTATTACACCTTACAACTATTTTGCATGGAAGGAGAAAATTTCCATACATCTCTGATCCAATGGGTTGAATAGGTTAACCATGAATACAGATACAGAGCCGACATCAGCCATAGAAAAATCCAAGTACTTAAATCACATGGATGAGGCACTTGGAACAATTTGCAGTCTTATTTCTCCCGATCTCCTTTTTCATATATCTTTCTGTAAGACTCCCAATGAAGCCTGGACCATCTTGGAAGGGCTCTTTGGAAAATAGGATGAGATGAGGGGACTCATGATGGAGGTGGAGCTGCTCACATTGGATCAAAAAATCTTCGAGAATATCCAAGATTTCTTTACAAAATTCAAGGATTTACTGTCACAACTCAAAGCTTGCGGGGTTGATAAATCAAAGGAGGAGAAACAAATGGTTCTCACCATTCTCTCCAAGATTGGTCCTGAATTCTCAATATTCGTATCTACATTCCATACTGTCAGATTCGCCTTTGGAGCCACCTGGAAGATGCCTTCTCTTGAGGACTTTATCGAATCCCTGACACAAGAGCAAACCAAGATCAACAAAATGGGCGAAATCAAAGGCCCAAGGGCACATGCACTTACTGTGCATGATGGAAGCCACAAATATCATAAATATATAGATACATATAACAGGAAATCTCATTCACATACGAAGAAGGAAGGGTACACAAAACCCTTCATCGATGCCTCCAGATCCAAAGGAGAAAAGGGAAGAAAAGGAGAGAAATGCACATATTTTCACAAAGGATTCCATTTGGAATGTGAAAATAGATTTTATGTCTCAGATACTTTAGAAAAACAACCCTGGAGATCGCATCCCCGAGGGTGCAAAGAAGAAGAAGCTAAAAGATCTGAATTCCAAGAAAGAAAATTCTAGCCATGCCTTGATTGCCATCAACTCCTCTCTAGATGCTTGGATCGTAGAATCAGGAGCATCACATCACATGGCTGCCTCAGAAGAAGTATATGCTTCAGTGGATTCATGCAAAGGTCCTCCTATTCTTATGGGGGACAACTCTTCTGTCGAAGTCACTGACAAAGGAAGGATTGAACTCACCAACGAAAGTTTCGAGAATGTGTTGTATGTTCCCAAGCTTTCTGTCATCCTTCTCTCTGTGTATCAGATGACGAATTCCGGCACCGTAAAGAGAGTCATATTCAAACCAAATTCCATGGACATCTATGACTTGAAAACCAACTCTAGGGTTGCTACTGGTGAGGTAAATCATCAGTCTAGATTGTATACATTTTCTGAATTCATTGAACCTGATTCTGCTTTACTCCTTACTCATGCTGATAAAAGTAGTAGGATATGGCACGAAAGATTTGGACATTTGAATTTTAGATACATGCAACATCTTAGAAAACACAAATTAGTTGATGTTCTACCAGACATCCATTTCTCCAATGGAGTATGTGAGGGATGTGTTCTCAGAAAACACCCTCAAGAGAAATTCGACAAGGGAAAGTCTCAACGAGCTTTTGCACCTTTAGATCTGATCCACAGTGACCTCATGGGTCCTTTTCCGCATCCATCGATGATCAAAGCGAGGTTTGTTCTCATTTTTGTTGATGATTTCTCATGTTTTACATGGATCTATTTTCTCAGGCAAAAATATGAGGTTTTTCAACACCTCAAAGATTTCAAATCTTTGGTTGAGACATAGTCTGGAAAGAAGATCAAAGTCCTCCGAACGGATAATGGGGGAGATTATGTGAATCATGAGATCCACAATCTTTTCCATGAGGCAGGGATCCAGTTTCAGCACATAGTTCCCTATACTTCGCAGCAAAACAGAGTGGCTGAGCAGAAAAATAGATCTCTAAAGGAGATGGCATCTTCCATGCTGCATGCAAAGTAACTACCATAGAGACTATGGGCTGAAGCACTTAACTATGAAACACACATCCAAAATAGATCTTCTTATAGATCTTTCAAGGATAAGACCCCCTACAAGGCTTGGAGCGACCTCAAACGGGAAGTGACCCACTTTCATATTTTTAGTTCACGTGCATGGGACAAGATTCCCTCTGAAAAGAGGAAGGCACTTGATCCACAGAGTACTGAGTGCATTTTTTTTGGATACCCCAACGGTGTGAAGGGATATTAGCTTATTGATCTTTCCTTAGACCGACTCATCATTGAGCGTAGTTTCCAATTCGAGGAAAGTGTCTCGCATGTACCTCAGCAGCCGCATGTAGACACCTTCACTCTTCCATGAGTTTGAGATGATGAGCATGCACATGCCGACTCTTCTTCAGATGAGAGTTCTGATTTAGAGGACTCAGATGATTCAGATTCAGAGTTAGTACAATCAAATTCATATTCAAAGCATCTAAATGCAGTTGCAGAGACAGAGAAGAGGCCCAAGTGGGCACAAACTACTCTTCAGGATGCAGGGGATCTCGTAGGTGATCCAACCGATACTAGGAGGACTTGATCTGATTTCGAGGAGCCTTTTGTTTCACTCACTACCACTGAACCATTGCCTTCTAGACATATTTTCTTGGTTCAGTCTTTAGATCCATAGTCTTATGGCGAGGCTACTGGAAATCCCTTTTGAGAATCCACCATGCAGGAGGATTACAACTCCCTCCTCGAGAAACAGACTTGGGATCTCATTCCCCTTCCTTCTAGGAGGAAACTTGTCAGATGCATATGGGTCTATAGGATCAAGAGCGCATCAGATGGACAGATGAGAAGATACAAAGCCAGGCTTTTCGCCAAAGGATTTCAGAACGTTCATGGTATTGACTATGATGAGACCTTCGCTCCAGTAGTGAAGATGGATCCCATACGATTGGAACTTGCCATTGCGGAATCCAAGGGATGGGAAGTCCATCAGATGGATGTGAAGAATGCATTTCTTCATGGTGATCTCTCTGAGGAGATCTACATGGAGCAGCCCCAGGGATTTATGCATGACTCATCTTTGGTTTGTCAACTGAAGAAGTCACTTTATGGCCTCAAGCAGGCTCCGAGGGCATGGTATGCCAAGATGGACTTCTACCTATTGTCACAAAAGTTTGTACGTTGTAAATCAGACCCGAATGTCTACATGCTCAAGATGACTGATTCACTTCTACTTTTAGTTCTGTATGTCAATGATTTTCTGATCACCGGGTGATCGACTTCAATGATTGCTGCAGTCAAGAGGATTCTACATGGCAGATTTTTGATGACGAACATGGGTCCGCTACACTTCTTCCTTGGACTTGAGATCAGTCAGGATGCATCAAGAATCAAATTGTCTCAAGCCAAGTATGGACGAGATCTCCTTGAGAGATTTCACATGAAAGACTGCAAGTTTGCTTCGACTCCTTTCCTATCAGGAGTCAAACTTGAGGATGGTGGGGAGACTCCATTGGTTGAAAACACACTGTACACACAACTAGTGGGGAGCTTGTTGTATCTCACACACTCCATACCAAACCTCTCATATGCAGTTGGTGCAGTTTCCAGGTTCATGCAGGAGATGCATTAGCTACATTAGAATGTTGCAAAGTGTATCCTTCGATACGTACAGGGCACCATCACCTTTGGGATTTAGTATGCAACAGACTCTACATTAGATCTCATTAGGTTTACTGATTTCGACTGGGCTGGCGATAGCATTGATTGCAAGTCCACATTTGGTTACTCACTCAGTCTTGGTTCCGGACCTATCTATTGGTCGAGCAAGAAGCAAGCTGCCATTTCTCTATCTTTAGTTGAGGCAGAGTACAGAGGGGTAGTTAACATAACCATTCAGGCTATATGGCTACAACATTTTCTCACTGAGTTGGGCATTCAATTTCATCGACCAATCATCTTTTGGTGTGATAACCGAAGCACTCTGAAGTTCTGCAGAGATCCATTTCAGAGGCAGCAGATGAAGCACATAGAGATCCACATGCACTACATTTGAGACTTAGTACACGAGGGGATCATCAACTTATAGTTCTATCATTTAGAAAAACAGATGGCAAACATTTTCACCAAGACCTTCACTGAAAAAAATTCCATTCTCTGTGAAGTCATCTTGGAGTGAAGGACACAGTTGCCTAGCAACTGTAGTGTAGTTCTTCTTTTTTACATACATTGTACCTTAAGGGGGGGTTTTTCCCATGAGGTTTTCCTTCTTTCCTCACTTTATTTTCAGTGTATGTTTTGTACTTGGGTACCTAACATGGCCTCGTTGTCGGGACCCAATCTTTATTTTCACCATAGTGATGTTTAAGGGGGGTGTTGGAGTTACTTCACACACACCTAGGATTTATTTTTCCTAAGGATTTTATTTATTTATTAATCATACTTAGTCATTATCGAGTCTCCTATATTTTAGGGGAGAATATTCCACCTGGAGAATATTCTCTTTCAGTTCACACTTCAATTTGACTAGTTGGGTTGAGTTCAAATGTTCCATTTGGATCATCACCATGCAACATTGGGATCATCACCATGCTAATTCAACCTTTCCTTGGTATCATCACCAAAGTGGTGCATTAGCCTTGATTCCCTCAGTTAACTCCTCACTACTCTCTGTTCAGTCAGTTAACTGAAGACTAGTTGACTAGTTAACTCAACTAGGTGGCAGTTCACTCCCGTAACTGCCTGAGAGACTAGAATAGGTGGCAGTTCACTCCCGTAACTGCTGGTGTGTGTCTAGATCACTCTAGACCACCACTATGGTGATGGGATCCCGTACGAAAATTCTGAGACTCAACAAGAGAAGACAAATTGAAGAAGACAAGAGAATCGAAGAAGCACTCAGAGAAAAACTGGAAGAAAAAGACAAGATTAATGAAAGGAAGAATAGATTGTCACATTGAGAAAAGACCTTCAAGAGAAAAACATGCAAAATAGTTCTAAGATTTTGGATAACATTATCAATAGTCGGAGGGCACATAATGAAAAGTCTGAGCTAGGATACAATCATACAGAAAGAGGATCACAATCCAAAACTACAGATCAAGAAACAAAATAAAGAATCTATGTAGAGACATTCAGAGGATCTCTTGAGAAGGAATAAAACAAGAGGTTTCATCACATAGATGTTCCACCACCCAGAAGATTCAGATTCCAGAATCCACAACAGTCATTATTAAAGGATTTCAAGAAGAAGATGGGTTCAAAAGAGTAACTCCCTTCATAATATATTCAATTCCTAGGCATCAAACTATCTTTTTTGGTTTATGTTATGCATGTAATAATTTTGGACACAAAGTTGTAAATTGCAGAGAAAACAGAAAAAACAGAAAAAACCTTGAAAGTCTTGCACAAAATGGTTATCCAAGAAGGCCTAGTGAAACACAGAGAAGAAGCTATAACAGGTTCAAATCTTTGAGCATTGAAGTGGAATGCTACAAGTGCAAAAAATTTGGACACATGATCAAAGATTGTAGAATGACAGTTCCTCATAGAGAATCAAAACATAATAACTGTTGGCAAATATTTAACAGACAACGAATGGCATAAGTACAGGCAGAGCGAATGGCATAAGTACAGAAAGAATGTACAGAGGATTGTTGGAAAATCTTTAACAGACAACGAATGCTTATCATTGATGGAAAGTAAAATGGTAGACAACGAATGCTTGTCATTGATGGCAAGTACAATGGTGAAGACGGAATGAGTACAGGCAGTTTGTGATCGACAGGCAAACAAAAGATAAGTCCAGGAAGATCGAATGATCGAAGGCCCGAGAAGCATTTCTAATCGTTGGATCACATCCAAAACTCCCGACAGCATGAGGGCCGTCAGATCTGAATAAAGACAAGAAGAGCACATTGAAGAGGGAGACAGATCTCAACTGTCAGATCCGAGCGCAGTGTCCGACCACCGTTGGATCGAGGAGAACCTGCACGGTCTTTAAAGTGCAAGGAGAAGAGGGCGTAATTGCAATATGAAAAATCACGATGAAATCTGAGCTGTCAGATCAAGCTTTGATCTGGACCATTAATTCCAGTCAATGTCGGAGTTTTGGGGATCGCGTGTTGGAGATGTCAAATAAATAATACAACAGGAACCCCGAAATCGCGATATGCGAATTCACGATTTAATCGCAGCCGTTAAGTTAAGAAGTGATCTCGACCGTTGATTTACTTCATGGAGTATCGGGGATCGGGACTTTGAAGTGACAAAAACACTTGACAACAAGAATGACGAAATCGCGATATGCGATATGGCGATTCAATCACAGCCGTTAAATCAAGCTTGGATCTGGACCGTAGATGTAACTCCATATCGGAGTTTCGGGGATCGCGACATCAAGAGGAATAGAAAACAAGGTAACAAGAATGCTGAAATCGTGATATGCGATATCGCGATTCAATCATAGCCGTTGAAACAAGTTCATATCTGGACCGTTGATCATACTCCATATCGGAGTTTCGCGAATCACGACATGGAGAAGCAAAGAACCCAATGCATCAAGAATGCCGAAATCGCGAAATCACGATTCAATCATAGCCGTTGAATCAAGACCAGATCTAGACCATGGACTCATGGGACATGTGGCAAGTGATCAAAATTTTGCTGGCTTCGGGTCAACAGAGCATAGTGTCAAAAATCACGAAATGAGAAATCGCGAAAGCGCTTTTTGCATAGGCGCTTGGTTATGACCATAGTCATATAAGGGGAAGAGCCTTGGCACACGGTCAGGTGGGGAGGAGAATGATACAAAAGGTGACATGACAGGAATGGGGCGCTTCCTCGATACCCCACCATTATGGACCCCCCCCCCCACGTATTAAAGGAAGAAAGGCAAGGGGGGTCCGGAATCGCTTGAGCATTGTCGATCTAGGTGCTTTAATCCTGACCGCTCGAGAGATGTGCGCCCAATTCCAGACCCCCCCCTCTACTTAAAGGTAGAATGGAAAGGGGGCTCCGGAATCCAATCCCGACCGTAGATCTGGGAGCACAGAGTCGGGCCGTCTAGATTTGCTCGCTGCATATCCAACGGTGCAGATGAACTTGAATGTGATCGGAGGGGTGCAGTTCTTTCTCACAGATTAACTTTTCAGTTACAAATCTGTTAGTGAAATGGACTTATGATAGCCAATCAGTTGGCGTTTCAGTTTCTTAGACAGTTGTTGTCATTTTGCCTAAGGAGTTGGGAAGTTGAACCGTCGTGTTCGTGTGTATAAGAGAAGATGAAACAGACTGTGTCTGGTTGGTTTTTATGTAAATGAAAAATAATGAAACTATAAGAAGAGAGAAGAAGAGGATGCGTAGGAGGAGATTGAGCATATGTGAAGTGTGAGATGAAATGCAGAGCAGAATAACAGAACGAGTTGAAGAAGAGCAGAATGAGAGCACGAGTTGATGCAGAGCATACCTACTGAACAGACAGAGGAAGAGAAGAGTAGCAGAACAGTGTGCAAAAGATCAGATTTATAGAACAAAGAAAGATTGGTAAGAACTGATTTATTTGTAAAGTTGAATGTTTATTTAGCCATTGATATAAACCAGGGTGGAAGGGAGGTGCTCGGGAGGACTGTTGTCCTCGGAGGTTCAAGTGGGAGCTTGAACACAGGAAGTTGTAGCTTCCATCTGGTTGTAGCCAGAGAAACCAGGGTAGGAATGTGGTGCTAGGGAGAACAAGTGTTCTCTGTTATATAGGTTGGAGCCTGTGTAACTGGAAGTTGGTGATTCCATCCAGTTGGTGCTAGAACATTCAGGAAGTTGGTGCTTCAATACAGTTGGTGCTGAAATATTCAGGGAGTTGGTGCTTCCTTCTAGTGGGTGCTAAAGAAAACAGAGAGTTGGTTCTCTCAAACAAGTTGTAGCTTGTAAAATAGAGGTTGCATCCTCACATTGAGTTGGTGCTCAATTATAGATGATGTACAGAACTTAAAAGACTGCCTATCATTTCGAAGAAGAAGAGGTTTTTTCCCTTTATGGGTTTCCTCGTGAAAAATTTGTCTCTGTGCATACTTTATGTGTGACTGTTGTTCTTTAGCTTTACTGTTCATATGCTGTATATTGTTGATGACCACATGAAGAAAGATTAATAATAGTTTAAGATTGTTAAAATTGTTTAAGCTCATATACAACTGATTCACCCCCCCTCTCAGTTGTATTAATAATTCCAACGATTGGTATCAGAGCAAGTTCCTTTTAGTTAAAGGTAGATATGTAAGCTTAAACATGACAAGTCATGAAGGGACTTCAGCCTCTAAGCCCCCTCTGTTTGATGGAACAAATTTTGCCTTCTGGAAGATGAGAATGAGAACATACTTAATGGCCTTGGGTGCTGATGTTTGGGATGTAGTAGAGACTGGATATACAAACCCTGTTGTGCTAGCCACCAAGGATGATAAGTTAGAGTTTAGTTTTAACACTAAGGGGATGAATGCTATCTTGAATGGACTTCCTGAAGCTGAGTTTGTAAAGGTGATGCATCTTGATACTGCCAAAGCAATGTGGGATAAACTTATTAACAATTATGAAGGAAATGAGAAAGTAAAAGATGCCAAACTTCAAACATACATATTTAAATTTGAACAACTAAAGATGAATGAAGATGAAACAATTAGCAAGTATTTTTTAAGAGTTGAAGAACTTGTAAATGCCATGAAGGGTCTAGGTGAGACGTTTTATGACTCACTCTTAGTTCAGAAGATTTTAAGATCTCTGCCTGATAAATTTTATCCAAAAGTCTCCGCAATAGAAGAATTAAATGATCTTAAAACTCTGTCCATTGATCAACTTCTAGGAACTCTAACTGCATATGAAATGAGAATTAACAAAGATAAATCCAGTACTAGAGAAGCATGTTTTAAAGCAGACAAGAATACTGTTTCGGAATTTGATGATATTGAGGCAAAATTTGTGAGAAGGTTAAATAAAGGATCAGTAAAATATCAAGGGAAGTTTCACTTCAAATGCTTTAACTGTGGTAAGATAGTTCATTTTTCATCTAAGTGTCCCCATCAGAAGAAGAACCAGAACTCTGATGATGAAAAGAAGTACAAATACAAGAAATTTAATAAGAAGAAAAGTTTGGTTGCAAATAATGACAATTCCTCAGAAGACACCGATAGTGACTCATCCTGTGAAGATAAGGAAAATGACTTCATGCTTATGGCCAAAGAGGATTATGATAATAAAAGCACAGGAAGTGATGATAATGATGAAGAAGTTGTGGTTGATTTGGAAGGAGAACTGATCAATGCACTGGAAGAAATTGATAGACTCAGAGCTAAGAACAGAAAGCAAAAACAATTGTTGACACAGTTTTAGAAAGACAGTAAAAATCCTGATGAAGATTTGGCTCTGCTGAAAGTGGAACTAGAAGAGGCAAAGAAAATAGAAGACATACTGAAACAACAAGTGTCAGAGAAGAAAGTTAGGTGTGAAACCTTAGAAGAAGAGATAGTAAAGACTAGAAAAGAAATGGAGAAATTCAAAGGATTGTATCATCAAAATATGCCAAGTATTAAAGACTCAGAAGAATTAACCTCCATTCTAAATCAACAAAGAAATTCAAAGTTGAAGGATGGATTGGGATATGAAGAAGGATCAAGTACTGGTCATCCAAGTAATACATAATCTATCAAGTTTGTCAAATCCTTAAACACTGACAACAGTCACTCTGCAGAAACAAAGAAAGAAAATCAACCATAAAGAAGAAATGAAAGGAAAAACCCCAGAATAGAATTTGTAGACCAGAAAGTTGATCGGCATGAAAGAAATCAACCTCCTCAAAGAAGACAGATTTTTTCAAGGTACAAATATTTTTTCTATGGTTATTGTTTTTTCTGCTCTAATTTTGGTCACAAATCTATAAACTGTTCTTTAAGATTTAGATATGAACAATCAAGATATTCAATGAATAACTATCTTCCACAACAAAGATTGAGACAACCAAGCAACAAACGACCACAGACCATAAATCATGTGATGACTGGGAGAAGGATACAGGTGAGACACAATAACAATTATGAGCATAACAATCGTTATGATCTTTTATTCAGTGAACCAGAATGTTACAACTGTCATAATTATGGACATAAAGCTGCAGACTGTCATTTAAAGAAATGCAATCCAGACTTGAATCCCACTGCTAAAAATGTCAAGGTTTGGAAGAAGAAAGTAGATGACAAGTGTCGACTAGTTCTGTCAGCCCAAAAGAAAAAGAATCCCTGGTATATTGACAGTGGATGCTCTAAACACATGATTGGAGACAAAAGTAAGTTTCTAACTCTAAGTGATAGAAAATCAGGAAATGTAACTTTTGGAAATGATGCACCAGGAAAGGTAAAAGGTAAAGGAATTGTAAGTTTGAGCAATGGAAAAAGAAAAGCTCAAGATGTGCTGCTTGTAGAAAATTTGAAACATAATCTGCTTAGTGTCAGTCAAGTCTGTGACCGAGGGTGTGAAGTTTTTTTTACCTCTAAAGACTGTAGAATAAAATATGTGGATTCAGGTCAGTTAGTTGCAAAAGGTATAAGAACAAAAAACAATTTCTATGTGTTAAAAGAAGAAGAAGAAGAATGCCACTTAAGCAAATATGATGAAAGTTGGCTGTGGCATAGGAGACTTGGTCACCTAAATTTTGATCACATAATCAAACTCAAAAACAATGGGGCAGTAAAAGATCTTCCGAAGATATCAAAGCCATATGACTCTGTTTGTAAACCCTGTCAGATAAGAAAGCTTACTCGCACTCAATTTAAATCAAAAAAATTTCCTTCAAAAGAAAAACCTCTTCAGCTAATACATATGGATCTATGTGGACCATCAAGGAAAGAAGGTACAGGAAAAGAAAATTACTTTATGTTGATTATTGATGACTATTCTAGACTAACTTGGGTTTCCTTTTTGAAAGAAAAATCTGAAGCACTTGAAAAATTCAAAGTATTTAAGGCTTTGAATGAGAATCAAAGAGGAAAAAGATTAAAGGCAGTAAGGTCTGATAGAGGAGGAGAATTTAGTTCAAGGAACTTCAAAGAGTTCTGTGATAAGCATGGGATCAAAAGAGAGTACACAATTCCAAGGACTCCACAACAAAATGGAGTTGTTGAGAGGCAGAACAGGTCCGTACAACAAATGGAAAGATATATGATGAATGAAAGAAACATACCTCAGACATATTGGGTGGAATAAATTCACACAACTTTTCGTATCCTTAACAAAGCTCATCTCAGACCACATAGTGACAAGACCCCTTATGAACTTTGGTTTGGAAGACCTGCTTCAATCAATCATTTTAAAGTTTTCGGGAGTAAGTGCTATATCAAGAACAATGATGAAAATATAGGCAAATATGATGACCGGGATGATGAAGGTATATTTTTGGGTTATGCTACAAATAGTAAAGGGTACAGATGCTACAATAAGAGTTTGCAAAAACTTGTTGACTGTATAGATATAAACGTTGATGAAGAAATCCCTATCAGAAATGTAAGCAGTACTAAACCAGGAACATAAGATACAGTTGAAAATGAAGATGAACAGGTCCAAGGATCAGAAAGAGAAGAGTCTGGATCAGATGAAGATATGAACATTCAAACTAATACAAATCAACAGAAAGAAGCAAAATCTCCTCTCAGAATTATTAGAAAGAATCATCCTGAAAACCAGATAATTGGGGATATAAATGAAGGAGTTCAAACAAGAAGGAAACTGATTAAAGACTCAGAACAATCTCATGTTGCCTTTTTATCTATGACTGAACCTAAATTTTTTGAGGAAGCTAGTCAGGAAGAAGATTGGATTAGAGCAATGAATGAAGAGCTGGATCAGATTGAGAAGAACAATACTTGGGAGCTTGTCCCTAGACCTGAAAATAAGAATGTAATAGGTTCTAAATGGGTGTTCAAGAATAAAATGAATGAAAAAGGACAAGTTGTTATAAATAAAGCCAGATTGGTCTGTAAAGGATATGCACAAGTTGAAGGTCAGGAATTTGATGAAACTTTTGCACCAGTGGCAAGATTGGAAGCTATCAGAATGTTTATTTCTTATTCTTGTCATAAGAACTTCAAAGTTTATCAGATGGATGTTAAGTCAACGTTTCTTAATGGAGATCGAGAGGAAGAAGTGTATATGGAGCAACATGAAGGATTCTCATTGACAAACAATCATAATTATGTTTGTAAGTTGAAGAAGACCTTATATGGACTAAAACAAGCACCATGAGCTTGGTATTATAGACTGGACAAATTTCTACAAGAAAAAGGGTTCAAGAAAGGTACTGTTGACAGTAACCTTTACATTAAGTCGGAAGGTGATAACTTATTAGTTGTTTTGGTT
>ML786821.1:154132-177428 GCA_009831015.1 Picea engelmannii | reverse complement strand
CAATGACATATGGACTGTGGTACCCTAGAAATCAGAATTTCCAGTTAACTGCCTATTCATATGCAGACTGGGCTAACTGTGTTGATGAGAGAAAAAGCACCAGTGGAGGAGCATTTTTTCTAGGTGACTCATTAGTTGCATGGATTAGTAAAAAGAAAGGATCCATTTCATTATCCACTACAGAGGCAGAATACATTGTTGCTGTTACTTGCTGCACACAAATCTTATGGATGATACAAACTCTTGCAGATCTGAAGGTAACTTACACTGATCCTATTCCAATTCATTGTGATAACACCAGTGCCATAAGTGTCTCCAAGAATCCTGTTCTTCATTCCAAGACTAAGCATATTCCTATAAAGTATCATTTTCTTAGAGAACAAGTTACAAACAGAATTGTTCAACTACACTATATACCCTCTACAGAATAGATTACTGATATCTTTACTAAACCCTTAGCAACGACCCCTTTTGGATACCTTCGTCAAAAGTTGGGGGTTATAATCTCCAGTGTCTAATCTGTTCACTTGGTCAGGGGGAGTACTTATTGAATATCCGATGTATTTCCAAGATGCTTATAGTCGACAGGGGGAGTATGGTTTGCAACAGATCAGGGGAAGGATATTACTTCTTTGACATTGATGTCAAAGGGGGAGAAAAGAGTTTGGGAGAGGATATCCGAATGCATGCGGGTGATTGAATTGCCATCGATGCCAAAGGGGGATATTGTTTTCAAATATTTAACAGACAATGAATGGCATAAGTACAAGCAGAGCGAATGACATAAGTACAGAAAGAATGTACAGAGGATTGTTGGCAAATATTTAACAGACAACAAATGCTTGTCATTGATGGAAAGTACAATGGTAGACAACGAATGCTTGTCATTGATGGCAAGTACAATGGTGAAGACGACATGAGTACAAGCAGTTTTTGATCGACAGGCAAACAAAATATAAGTCTAGGAAGATCGAGTGATCGAAGGCCTGAGAAGAATTTCTAATCGTTGGATCACATCCAAAACTCTCGACAGCATGAGGGCCGTTAGATCTGAATAAAGACAAGAAGAGCGCATTGAAGAGGGAGACAAATCTCAGCCGTCAGATCCAAGCGTAGGGTCCAACCACCATTGGATCGAGGAGAACCTGCACGGTATTTAAAGTGCAAGGAGAAGAGGGCGTAATCGCAATATGAAAAATCGTGATGAAATCTGAGCCGTCAGATCAAGCTTTGATCTGGACCGTTAATTCCAGTCAATGTTGGAGTTTCGGGGATCGCATGTTGGAGATGTCAAATAAACAATACAACAGGAACCCCAAAATTCTGATATGTGAATTCGCGATTTAATCGCAGCCGTTAAGTTAAGAAGTGATCTCGACCATTGATTTACTTCATGGAGTATCGGGGATCGGGACTTTGAAGTGACAAAAACACTTGACAACAAGAATTCCGAAATCACGATATGCGATATGGCGATTCAATCACAGCCGTTAAATCAAGCTTGGATCTGGACCGTAGATGTAACTCCATATCGGAGTTTCAGGGATCGCGACATCAAGAGGAATATAAAACAAGGCAACAAGAATGCCGAAATCATGATATGCGATATCGCGATTCAATCGTAGCCGTTGAAACAAGTTCATATCTGGACCCTTGATCATACTCCATATCGGAGTTTCGTGAATCACGACATGGAGAAGCAAAGAACCTAATGCATCAAGAATGCCAAAATTGTGAAATCACGATTCAATCGTAGCCATTTAATCAAGACCAGATCTAGACCATGGAATCATAGGACATGTGGCAAGTGATCAAAATTTCGCTGACTTGGGGTCAACGGAGCATAGTGTCGAAAATCACGAAATGAGAAATCGTGAAAGCGCTTTTTTCATAGGCGCTTGGTTATGACCATAGTCATATAAGGGAAAGAGCCTTGGCACATGGTCAGGTGGGGAGGATAACGATACAAAAGGTGACACGACAGGAATGGGTCCCTTCCTCGATACCCCACCATTCCGGACCCCCCCCCACGTATTAAAGGAAAAAAGGCAAGGGGGGTCCGGAATCGCTTGAGCGTCGTTGATCTAGGTGCTTTAATCCTGACCGCTCGAGAGATGTGCGCCCAATTTCGGACCCCCCCTTTGCTTAAAGGTAGAATGGCAAGGGGGCTTCGGAATCCAATCCCGACCGTAGATCTGGGAGCACAGAGTCGGGCTGTCTAGATTTGCTCGCTGCATATCCAATGGTGCAGATGAACTTGAATGTGATTGGAGGGGTGTTGTTCTTTCTCACAGATTAACTTTTCAGTTACAAATCCGTTAGTGAAATGGAATCATGATAGCCAATCAGTTGGTGTTTCAGTTTCTTAGACAGTTGTCATCATTTTGCCTAAGGAGTTGGGAAGTTGAACCGTCGTGTTCGTGTGTATAAGAGAAGATGAAACAAACTATGTCTGGTTGGTTGTTCTATAAATGAAAAATAATGAAACTATAAGAAGAGAGAAGAAGAGGATGCGCAGGAGGAGATTGAGCATATGTGAAGTGTGAGATGAAATGTAGAGCAGAATAACAAAATGAGTTGAAGAAGAGTAGAATGAGAGCATGAGTTGATGCAGAGCATACCTACTGAACATACAGAGGAAGAGAAGAGTAGCATAACAGTGTGCAGAAGATCATATTTACAGAACAAAGAAAGATTGGTAAGAACTGATTTATTTGTAAAGTTGAATGTTTATTTAGCCATTGATATAAACCAGGGTGGAAGGGAGCTGCTCGGGAGGATTGTTGTCCTCAGAGGTTCAAGTGGGAGCTTGAACACAGGAAGTTGTAGCTTCCATCTGGTTGTAGCCAGAGAAACCAGGGTGGCAGGGTGGTGCTAGTGAGAACAAGTGTTCTCTGTTATACAGGTTGGAGCCTGTGTAACTGGAAGTTGGTGCTTCCATCCAGTTGGTGCTGGAACATTCAGGAAGTTGGTGCTTCCATCCAGTTGGTGCTGAAATATTTAGGGAGTTGGTGCTTCCTTCTAGTGGGTGCTAGAGAAACCAGAGAGTTGGTGCTCTCAAACAAGTTGCAGCTTGTAAAACAGAGGTTGCAGCCTCACATTGAGTTGGTGCTCAATTATAGATGATGTACAGAACTTAAAAGACTGCCTATCATTTCGAAGAAGAAGAGGTTTTTTCCCTTTATGGGTTTCCTCATGAAAAATTTGTCTCTGTGCATACTTTATGTGTGACTGTTGTTCTTTACCTTTACTGTTCATATGCTGTATATTGTTGATGACCACATGAACAAAGATTAATAATAGTTTAAGATTGTTAAAATTGTTTAAGCTCATATACAACTGATTCACCCCCCCTCTCAGTTGTATTAATAATTCCAACAATAACAACAATTATAGACATAAACCTCAACAGATAATATGGTTAAGAAAAAATAATTAGTATAACAATGAAGAATGCACACTGACCCCACAAAATAAGAAAAATAAACATGGTTGGTATGTTGATAGTGGCTACTCAAAACACATGTCAGGTGATGAGGAAAAGTTTCTAACCCTGAGAAAGGAAATACATGGATCACTCTCCTTTGGAAACAACGAATCATATAGAATCATTGGAAGAGGCACAATTAGAATTGGAAACAAGGATACCAAGGTAGAAAATATTCTGTTAGTGGATTATATGAAACATAATATTCTAATTGTAAGTAAAATGTGTGACCAAGGTCACAAACTTATGTTCGATTCATAGAAGCGTGAGATAAGAAAATCAAGTTCAGGCAAACTGGTTCCAACAACTATAAGAACTTCAAGAACATATATGTATTAAGTGAAATTGGAAATGAAAAGTGTTGTCTAGGAAAGGAAGATGAAGTTTGGTTATGGCACAGAAGAATGGGTCACATAAACTTCGATAACCTCATCAAAGTCAACAAAAAGGAAGCATTTAGATAAATGTCCCAAATCATGAAGCCAACCAACACATTATGAAAGCATTGTTGATGCAACCCCCCTAACCTCCTGGGGTTCTGCGACCTCCCGATCTAGGATCTTTCTAATTTCTGAGTCGAATTGACTCTTCGGGCTCCTAATTGAACCCAAATTAATCATACATAGGCCCCTTTTCCTTCTATGTGCAGGTTTTGTCAGACCCACAAGCTATTCCTGCACGCTTCCAAAACACTAAGAATCAGGTGCTAGCTCCTTCTACGATTAGCCCCTTCTTCATATGGCCCCGTGCTGTGTCCTTGCACAAACGCATGATTGTAGGCATGGGAAAGAGTGGTTTCAGACCAACTCGCTTTTCACCCTACAATTCACCTCCATCTGTCACGCATCCCTTTGTTAAAACCGTGGTTGAAATTGTGGCCCGCTCAAGGAGAATTAATGTTCGAGCATGTCCTAGCCCCGCAATACTTCTCGTCCGTCAATATCTCGCTTTCGGTGATGATCTATGATCAACGACTGCTATCGAATCCCCTTCCCTACCTTCTTCTTCCTCCTTCCACCCGCAATCCCAGATCTCCACGATCTCTTGACACGTAGCTCCCTTCCAAATCAACGACTGTGACTGATTCTGGCTTTCCGACATTCGATATTTTTGACTCTCAAAATTTCACTTCCTCCATATCGCAGTATTCCAGAGTGGAAGATCTGTTGCCACCTGTCTCCCTAAATCTATGACCAGGATCCCCTCCGCGAATCCGACCTTCCGGAATCTCAAATCTCAAACTCCTTATTTTCCCTGTGTAATAATCTTCTGGAGTAGAATATCTATCAACACTTGTCCCACTTAATCTATGGCTAGGATTTCCTCTGTGAATCCAACCTTTGAGAATATCAATTCTCAAACCCTCACCACTGCTGACTAGTTATCTTCTGGAGTGGAAGATCTACTGACACGTATCCTCCCCAATCAACGATTGTGCTCCCACTTCGGGACTTTGGCCTCCTCAACCAAATCAACAGTCTTTCGACCTCTTCCTCGATTAACGATCGAGATCTCCTTCGATAATTTGGTGCTTTCACCCTCTACTTTCCTCCGGAGTGCTCCATACACAAAATTCTAGATCTAGTGCCACACGTCCGCTTCCAGATCAATGGTTGTAGTCCGCTTCAAGACTTCGGCCTTCGACAATCTCAAATCTCAACCACCACAAATATTTGGAGTGAATCCTTCCAGAGTGTCAGATCCTCTGACACCTATCCTCCCTGATCCAATGACTATCCAACTGAGTGAATCTCCATCCTCCATGAATCCTGTCGCAGATCAATGATCCATGTCCTTTCCTTTTGTATCTACGACCCTGGATGCTTTGAGATTTGACGCTTCGGGATATTTTGAAACACAAATTCTCAGAAACCCCAGAGTATGATCCTCTGAAGTTCACGATCTGGTGACACCTGCCCAACATAGATCAATGACTCCTAGGTACTTCAGCTGTTCGGGCTTCAACGATCAAAAAATTTCTTCCTTCGCATTCTCCTGGAGTGTTTCCACCCATAGTTCATGATATTTCTCCATGTGCCCTTATGGATCTAATGGTCCAGATTCTCTTTGGCCCTTTGGCTCTTCGGTTCTTCGGCTATTCTAGCTTTGGGAGTTTCAAACTCCTATGCACTTGTTTCTCCTGGATTGATTTCACCTGAAACACACGATCTCTTAACGCATGTCTCCCCCTTGATCAAATGACCTCTATCTGCTTCGGGTCTTCAAGTTTTGGGAGTTTCAACTCCTACACACTCGTTCCTCCCAGAGTGATTTCACCCAAAAAATCAAATCTTTCGCCCCCTATCGCCTTGGATGATGGATGGTCCCTATTCACTTCGGGACTTTGGGACTTTGACGAGTCCACTATCCTGCACACACAAGGGTTAAGTCTTGTGCACTTACCTCTGGATCCAATGGTTGTTGGTCCTCTACGCTAAGATCCAACGTATTGGGTCTATTCCTCTCCTCTGTGCTTCCTTCGTTCACTGGACATAGAACCAATGGTCCAGGATCCCTTCCAAAACCGATCAGACAATTGCTATCACTCTTCCTCCTGAGCTTTTGAATTCTTCCACCTTGGAAGAGTTTTGTCATTGTTCAAATGTTTTAGCCTTTGAACTTCCTCCTACGAACCCGACTACTTTGGGTTTCACTTGTGCTTCTGAAAGCGTTATCTCTTCTAAGATTTAGGAATTAGAATAATTCCATCACCCACGCACTCCTTGTGTTATCCCTTCTGATCTTGATCTCTTCAAAGATTTTGATCTCCCATGCACTCCTTACATTCCTAGGATTTCGTCAAACTCAGATCCGAAGGATTTCTTGAAAATAAATTCTTCTCACCCTCCTGGAATTCTCCTTGCTCGATACACACCTTGCAGAGATTCTCCTTACAGAGTGTTTAATAACTCTATCTCTTTACGAAATCAACACATAGTTCTTTCTGTGCACTCCTTGCACTTTTGCTGATGAAGGTTCAACTCTATCTCTCCGGAGCTTCTCTAAGGTTAACTCACCTCTGTCAACGCACTCCTTCCAGACTATGTGCACTCCTTGCAATCGAGAACTCAAAGATAGAAACAATTGAAACTTATTAAATACTTCACTAGTTTACGCATTCAAACCATGAATAGCATATAAAAACATAATAATGAACACAAATACATAAACACACTGTACCTAGAAAAACTGCTTTTGTATTATCTCTACGTGTCTATACAGATGTTTACAAAAAATGGGCTGCAACAAAGTCTCAGTTCTCTCAAGTTATCCTAATATAACTCTATTTTGAGTTTCGTTTCTAAGACCTCTCTACAAAGATGTCTCTCTCTCTTTACAAAATGAGGGCTCTACGAGCTTATCCTATTCACCGCCTTAGTGCCATCACTGTCTCAGTTAAGATACCATACTCCTACAACTTCATTACATAAATGAAACTTCTAGATTTGACTTCAACCAAGACCTACTTACAGTCAACCATTTAAGGTGACTCTGTCCACTACCTGTACAAAGGTATTTCTTGGAATTTATCAGCCTTACAACACAAATCCCTATAGGATCAGATTTCAAATTTAAAAATGGGAGGGTCAATGCCTCTCCTTCTCTAAAATTTGCATTGATGTGATGGAATCTTGGCGCATTGCTGAGGTGGAGTGATTCTCTTGCATCATTACTCCACTGCTGGGAAAATCATGAGCTCTTGCTCATGAGATCTTCTTCTCTAGTTTTGAAATCCTCTTGGATCCCAAACTTTCCCTTGGAGCTCTCCTCTTGCTCCTCTCCAACTATGTTGTTGTTGTTGCTGCTTATTCTTTTGTTTCTTCCCTGCTGCTATGGCATGCTCTCTTCTGTTCAACTCCCCTTTGCTGTCTGCTTCTGTTGACCTCAACATCAACTTCCTGATCTCCTCTATCACCTTGTCCAAATGCTCCAATTCCTGGTTCTCCTTATGCATTCTTCTCAGCTGCAACTCTTCCTTATCAGTGGGTAGATCATCTTGACCCCCCATATCATTTTATTCTTCTTTTGTGGAATTATCTTGACACCTTGCTGAAAGCTCCAGTTATGTAGTCTCATCATCGAGCTGCTGCTCAGCTTCCTCCTCTGACATATTGGTTTCTTCTGTCAGTTCCTCTTGTGCTGGCATATCTCCAACTCCCTCCAACCATTCCTTTAGATGGTATGCTCCTCCATTTGCTTCCAACTTTACCTATCGAATGTGCAATCTTTGCACCATTACCCTTCTCTCCAGGGATTCTAATTCCTCATACATCTCAACAAAATACATGCTGTCTATTTCCTCCTTTGCTGCAGACTCCAGTGCTACAATCATCTCCTGTTCAACCTACTGGCTAAAAATTTTGAGCAATTATGATGAATGTTATTCTCCTTCTGCTTGGGTAGACATCAATGTATTCTCCATTTCTTCCTCTTTGACAGTTTCTTCTGGATATCCTTCCTCTTCTGCTGCACTTTCATCATTTGCAGTGGCCTCTACTTAGCTGTTTTGTAGGAATGGCTTGATCCCTCCAATAATCAGAATGCTCCTCTAATCCTCTTCTTTGATGGTGGAAGTATTTAACTTCTCATAATATTCATTCACATGGTCTGTAAATCCACATGAACCTACATCCATCAACACTCCATGCTGATATGAACTCACTTATAAGCTCTTGAGACTTTCATACAATCTCATTTCTTTCTCCCTGCCCACCTAGAAATTTGGGACTTCTCTTCTACCCACCTAGCAGTCTATGATATCAACTGATCCCATCTCATTTCCCACTCGACAGTCTATGAGATGAACTGATCCCATCTCATTGCCCACTTGGCAGTCTATGAGATCAACTGATCCCATCTCATTGTCGACCTGACAATCTGAACTTTCAACACTGCTCCCCTGGCAGTATATGAGACCTTCCACTGATCTCTTTCTATTTCCCACCTGGAAACTTGAAAGTCCATTTCTACCCACCCGACAATTCATGAGATATTCATCTGATCTCACCTCCTCCTCATGAATGAGGTGTCTCCCAATTTTTGGTTCACAAATGTGAATATGTTCCTCCTCTATGTCACTGAGGTTTTCTAATTCCTTCAGCCACCTTATCAACTCTTGTTGCTGTTTTCTGTCCAACAACTTTTGAACATGACATTTTTCATTCCTGTTTAGAGGACATTCGTACCTCCAATGTACCTTTGCCTCATGGTGCATCCTTAATGATAGCTATTCCATCCTTGCTCTTATCTCATTGAGATCTAGATCCATCTCTGGATTGCATTTCTTCTTGTGACCTTCTCTTCGACCACGCTCATGGCCTTCAGTATCCATTTTCACATTTTACCTTCCCTCCTAGAAAGTCTATGGATCACTCTACATCTGAGAGTATCTCCATATTCTCTTCCAGCTCACCCGGTTGTTTAAATTTTTGCTGCTACGCACATGCAACAAACGTCTCTCATAGCATCAGTACTCTGCCTTCGTTTCGCCTGCTACCTATAGGAAAATTTGAACCTATGATATAATATAATGTTATCAGATCTTTCCTTTCACCATATCTCTCTTGTCTATTGTCTACAAACAAAATAATGGTATCCTCCTCTTTCCCTTTCGTCTGAAATCTACAGACGAAAATTCATCTCTGATACCACCTAATGAAACCCCCCTACCCTCCTGGGGTTCTGTGACCTCCTGGTCTAGGATGTTTCTAATTTCTGAGTCGAATTAACTCTTCAAGCTCCTGATTGAACCCAAATCAATTATACACAAGCCCCTTTTCCTTCTGTGTGCAGGTTCTATCAGACCCGTGAGATATTCCTGCATGCTTCCAAAACACTAAGGTTTAGGTGCTAGCTCCTTCTGCGATTAGCCCCTTCTTCATATGGCCCCGGGCTGTGTCCTTGCGCAAATGTGAGAATGCAGGCATGAGAAAGAGTGGTTTTATACCAAACCACTTTTCACCCCACAATTCACCTCTAGCTGCCATGCATCCCTTTGTTAAAACCGTGGTTGAAATTGTGGCCCGATCAAGGAGAATTAATGTCCAAGCATGTCATGGCCTCACAATCCTTCCCATCCATCGATCTCCCACTTTCGACAATGATCTATGGTTGACGATTGATATTGAATCCCCCTTCCGACCTTCTTCTTCCTCCTTCCACCCACGATCCCAGATCTCCATGATTTGTCGACACATAGCTCCCTTCCAAATCAACGGCTGTGGCTGATTCCAAATTTCCAACCTTCGGGAGTTTTGACTCTCAAACTTTCACTTCCTCCGTATGGAAATTCTAGAGTGGAAGATCTGCTGCCACCTGTCTCCCTCAATCTACGTCCATGATCCCCTCCGCAAATTCGGTCTTCGGGAATATCAAATCTCAAACTCCTTCTTTTTCTTGTTTGATAATCTTCCGGAGTAGAATATCTATCGAAACTTGTCCCCATTAATATATGACTAGGATTTCCTCTGTGAATTTGGCCTTCGAGAATCTCAATTCTCAAACCATCGCCACTACTAACTGGTTATCTTCCAGAGTGGAAGATCTGCTAACACGTATCCTCCCCAATCAACGATTGCGCTCCTTCTTGAGGAATTTGGCCTCCTGAACTAAATCAATTGTCTTTCGACCTCCTCCTCGATCCATGATCGAGATCTCCTTCGGGACTTTGGCGCTGTCACCCTCTTCTTTCCTCCAGAGTGCTCCATACCCAAAATTCCAGATCTAGCGCCATGCGTATGCTTCCATATCAACGACTGTCATCCACTTTGGGACTTCAGCCTTCGATGATCTCAAATATCAACCACCACAATTATCTGGAGTGAATCATTTTAGAGTTTTAGATCCTATGACACCTATCCTCCCTGATCCAATGACTGTCTAATGGAGAAAATCTCCATCCTCCACATATCCCCTCATAGATCACAATCCACGTCCTTTCCTTTCGGATCTACGACCCTAGATTCTTCAGGATTCAATGCTTTGGGATATTCTGAAACACAACTTCTCAGAAACCTCGGAGTACGATCCTCCAAAGTTCATGATCTGGTGACACCTGTCCAACCCAGATCAATGATTCCCAGCTACTTCGTCTATTCGGGCTTTGGCGATCTCAAACTTTCATCCCTCATGTTGTCCCAGAATGTTTCCACTTGGAGTTCACGATCTTTCGCCACGTGCCGTCCTGGATCTGATGGTCCAGATTCTCTTTGGCCCTTCGGCTCTTCGATGCTTCGGTTATTCAATCTTCGGGGTTTCAAAATCATATGCACTCATTTCTCCTGGAGTGCCTTCACCGGAAACACACGATCTATTGAGGCATGTCTCCCCCTTGATCTAACGGTCTCTATCCGCTTCGGGTATTCGGGTTTCGAGAGTTTCAAGTCCTGTGCACTCCTTCCTCCTGGAGTGCTTTCACCCAAAAACTCAGATCTTTCACCCCCTGTCGCCCTGGATGATGGAAGGTCCCTGTTCACTTTGCGACTTCGACGAGTCCACTCTCCTATGCACATAAGCGTTAAGTCTTGTGCACTTACCTCCAGATCCAATGGTTGCTGGTCCTCTACGCTTAGATCCAACAGATTGGGTCTGTTCCTATCCTCTATGCTTCCTTCGTTAACTAGACATAGATCTAATGGTCTAGACTCCCTTCCACAACCGATCAGACGGTTGATGTTGCTCCTCCTTCTGAGATTTTGACTTCTTTCGCCTTGGAAGATTTTTGTCAGTGTTCAAAGGTTTTAGCCTTTGAACTTCCTTTCGCGGACCTGAGTACTTTGGGTCTTGCTTGTGCTTCTAAAAGCATTATCTCTTCTGAGCTTTAGGACTTAGAATAATTCCGTCATCCATGCACTCCTTGTGTTATCCCTTCTGAGTTTGATCTCCTCAAATATTTCGATCTCCCACGCACTCCTTTCATTTATGGGATTTTGTCAAAATCAGATCCAAAGGATTTCTTGAAAATAAATTCTTTTCACGCTTCTGTCATTCTCCTTGCTCGATACACACCTTGCATAGCTTCTCCTTAAAGAGTGTTCAGTAAATCTGTCTCTTTAAAAACTCAACACAGATTTCTTTCTGTGCACTCCTTGCACTTCTGCTGATGAAGGTTCAACTCTATCTCTCCTAAGCTTCTCTGAGGTTAACTCACCTTTGTCAACACACTCCTTGCGGACTATGTGCACTCCTTGCACTCAAGAACTCAAAGAAAGAAACAATTGAAACTTATTCAATACTTCACCAGTTTACGCATTCAAACCATGAATGGCATATAAAAACATAATAATGAATACAAATACATAAACACACTGTATGCAAGAAACAATTCTTTTCTATTATCTCTGTAGGTCTATACAGATGTTAAAAAAAAATGGATTGCAACAGAGTCTCAGTTCTCTCAAGTTCTCCTAATCTAACTCTATTTTGAGTTTCACTTCTAAGACCTCTCTACAAAGATCTATCTCTCTCTTTACAAAATGAGGGCTCTACGAGCTTATCCTCTTCACCGCCTTAGTGTAATCACTGTCTCAGTTAAGACACCATACTCCTACGACTTCATTACATAAATGAAAAGTCCATATCTGAATCCGACCAAGACCTTCTTACAATCAACCATTTAAGGTGACTTTGTCCATTACCTGTACAAAGGTATGGCTTGGCATTTATCAACCTTACAACACAAATCCCTATAGGATCAGATTTTGAGTTTAAAAATGGGAGGGTCAATGCCTCTCCTTCTCTGAAATGTGCATTTATGTGCTATAATGATGGCACGTTGATGAGGTGGAGTGATGCTCCTGCATCAATTGCCAACGAGGAAAGCAAACAAAGACCCGGTTCAAATCAAAGGAATAATCCACAACAAGACTGCTGGAAATTGTGCACACTAATCTAGTTGGACCAACTAGAATGAAGGGTTTAAAAGGTAAGAAATATTTTATGTTATTGGTTGATGATGATACAAGGATGACTACAGTTTGTTTTCTCAGGAAGAAATCAGAAGCATTTGAAAAATTCAAGTTATACGAGGAAATGGTTGAAAATGAAATGGATTAAAAAATCAAGTGTTTGAGATCTGATAACAAAGGAGAGTTTACTTCAAAGGAATTTATGTATTTCTGTAGCAAGCATGGAATAAAAAGGAAATTCTCCATTGCAAGGAAACCTCAACATAATGGAGTTGTCGAAAGGAAGAACAAGACAATACAGGAAATGACTTGAACAATGTTAATGGATTCTAAGTTGACATATATATTTTGGACACATGCAGTGCACACATTAGTTCACATTCAAAATAGAGTAATGCTCAGAAAAATAAGTGATAAAAATCCCTACGAGCTATGGAAAGGAATATTAGCGAATGTGAAGCACCTCAAATTTTTTGGAAGAAAATGCTACATCAAAAGAGAAGATGGAAGAATGGAAAAGTTTGATTCTCGTGCAGACAAAGGAAAACTTGTTGGGTACTTCAGTACAAGGAAATCATACAAATGTTTCATTCTAAGACTCAACAATTTTATGGAAAGCATCAATGTAACAATTGATGAGACAGGTGGACAAAAAATAAAGGAATAAGAAAAGGTGTTAGTGGAACGGATTTATGAAGAAGAAGCAAAGGATGAAGAAATAACAGAAAGGGAATATGAAGAAGATCTAATACAAGTAGAAGAGAAAGAAGAGAAAGTGTTGGAGTTGCTTCACACACACCTAGGATTTATTTTTCCTAAGGTTTTTACTTGTTTATTAGTCATATTTAGTCATTATCTAGTCTCCCATATTTTAGGGGAGAATATTCCACTTGGAGAATATTCTCTTTCAGTTGACACTTCAGTTTGACTAGTTGAGTTGAGTTTATATGTTGCATTGGTTTTGTCACCATGCAACATTGGGATCATCACCAACTCACTACTCTTTGTTCAGTCAGTTAAATGAAGACTAGTTGACTAGTTAACTCAGCTAGGTGGCAGTTCACTCCCATAACTGCCTGCGAGACTAAACTAGGTGGCAGTTCACTCCCATAACTGCCTGAGAGACTAGACTAGGTGGCAGTTTACTCTTATGACAGATGGTGTGTGTCCAGATCAATCTAGACCACCACTATGGCTCATTATTTACTCATGTATCCTATATCTATTGTAAATTATTCACTCTTTGAGTGTGGAATATGGTTAATGAGAATTCTTTCATTGTTTCTCTCCTTCTTCTTCTTTCTCAATTTCTCTCTGCAAATGTGTGTAGTATTTTCTAGCTAGATCTATTCTATGTAGGTTCAATACATTTACATGGTATCAGAGATGACCGACTGCTAAGCAAAATCTACACCAAATTGTTTTTGCAGATACAAAATATTGAAGAGAACAAAAAGATGGATTATTCGCCAGAAATACTTCTCACGCCTCATAACTATTTGGAATGGAAGCCAAAAATTCTACTTATGTTCAGATGCAGAGGCTTGTACCAATAACTATGGCAATGGAAGTAGAGCCTGATTCTTCTAATGAGAAAAACGATTTTCTCAATAGACAAGATATGGCCATAGGATGTATCCTCTATTTTATTTCTTCCGAAAATATCCATCAAGTATATGATGACTCACAAGAATTCACTCCAAATGAATTATGGAGTAGATTGGAGGTTTTATTTGGGAATAAGGATGAATGCATGCAAAATGTTGACAAGATAGAGAATGTAGAAAAGCCACTGGAAGATAAATCATCTTAGTTTGAAGAGACTTCTACACAAGTATTTGTAGAAATTTGTATTCCAATAATTGAAGATGATGTCTACTCCATTTCATATTTGTTTTCTAAAATTCATATGGAAGATATATGGCATGCATCTTAAGAGTCACATGCAGACACGTTTCCATGTGCAATGCATGCATCTCAGGAGACAAAAAGGGAGCCACGCACATCAGAATAAATTATGACATTTTATGATCACAATTTGTAGAAACAAATTGAATATTTGAATTCCTCTCAGGAAAATATCCAATTTCAAAAAAACAATCATCTGAAACGGAGTATGGAAAGTGAAGTTATGATCGTTTCAAAATCAACAAAATTTCAGTGTTTTTTTCCAAAACGGCCTTACGGTTTTCAAAATTTCATCCAAAATTTATTTGGATATTATTCATTACAAGAAGATAAAGTGGATATGTGTGGAAATATCAATGATACATATACTTCATCATATCCGTGCAGACATCTACGTCTTCAACAAAATCTTCAAAGAACACAAACTTGCACAGTTGTGAGGTCTTCTTGGAGTGAAGGACATGGTTGCTTAGCAACTGCCTTTTGTTCTTTATCATTTTTTATTTTATGCATTGTAATTTGAGGGGGGGTTTTGTTCCCATTAGGTTTTCCCTCTTTCCTCGTTTAGTTTAGTGTATCTTTTGTATTTGGGTACCTAACATGGCCTTGTAGCTGGGACCCATTCTTTATTTTCACCATAGTGATGTTCATGGGGGGTGTTGGAGTTACTTCACACACACCTAGGATTTATTTTTCCTAAGGTTTTTACTTGTTTATTAGTCATAATTAGTCTTTATCTAGTCTCCCATATTTTAGGGGAGAATATTCCACCTGGAGAATATTCTCTTTCGATTGACACTCCGGTTTGATTAGTTGAGTTGAGTTTAGATGTTGCATTGGTTTTGTCACCATGAAACATTGGGATCATCACCAACTCACTACTCTTTGTTCAGTCAGTTAACTGAAGACTAGTTGACTAGTTAACTCAGCTAGGTGGCAGTTCACTCCCGTAACTGCCTGAGAGACTAGACTAGGTGGTAGTTTACTCTTGTAACTTCTGGTGTGTGTCTAGATCAATCTAGACCACCACTATGGCTCATTAGTTACTCATGTATCCTATATCTGTTGTAAATTATTCACTCTTTGAGTGTGGAATATGGTTAATGAGAATTCTTTCATTCTTTCTCTCCTTCTTCTTCTTTCTCAATTTCTCTCTGCAAATGTGTGTAGTATTTTCTAGCTAGATCTTTTCTGTGCAGGTTCAACACATTTACAGAAAGTACCTCCAAAGACACATAGAAAACAAATATAGAAGAATCATCCCTCAGATAAGATCATCGAGAACAAATATGCACGAGTTGAGACTAGAAGAAAAATTCGTTCACCTGAAAAACTACCCCTATCACTCTTATCTTCAATTGAACCCAATATTTTTTAAGAAGACAACAAGGATAAATTATGGATAAATGACATGAATGAAGAATTGGATCAGATAGAGAAGAATGACACTTGGGAATTGGTTCCAAGACCAAGGTACAAGAATGTGATCGACACCAAGTGGGTCTTCAGAAATAAATTGAATGAAGATGGAGAGGCTATCGAGAACAAATCTAGATTGGTAAGTAAAGGATACGCACATGTTGAAGGTATCGAATTTGAAGAGACATTTTCCCTAGTTGCAAGAATGGAAGTGATCAGATTGATCCTATCTTATGCATTCTCAAAAAATATTAAAACGTATCAGATGGACGTGAAATCAACCTTTATAAATGGGGAACTAGAAGAATAAGTCTACATTGAGCAACCATAAGGATTTCAATTGTCAGAGAATGAGTATTATGTGTGCAGGTTGAACAAGGCCTTGTATGGTCTAAAATATCCCCCTAGAGAATGGTATTATAGATTGGATAAATATCTTCAACAATAAGGATTCAGAAAAGGAAATGAAGACACCAACCTATACATCAAGGTAACTCAAGATAATGTTTTATTAATTGAAGTTTATGTTGACAATATTATTTTTGGAAGTGATGATGATAGGTTCAACCAAAAATTTGCAAAGGATATGGAGAATGAATTTGAAATGTCATTACTTGGAGAACTATCCTTCTTTCTGGGTCTTCAGATATGTCAAAGTAACCAAGGAATTTTTATTTCTCAAACATAGTATATCAGATAAATGCTAAATAGGTTCAGAATGGAAGATTACAAACCAATCAATATTCCTACACAAACTAGTTGTAAGTTACGTAAAGATGATGATTCAAAGTCTACAGATAAAAGACAGTATAGCTCAATGATTGACAACTTACTTTATGTGACAAAATCCAGACCAGATGTAATGTAGGCAGTTGGACATGTGGCATGATTTCAAGTAGGACCAAAGGAATCACATGTTCTAGAAGTGAAGAGGATATTTAGATATCTCAATGGTACAAAAGAGTTTTGATTATGGTATCCAAAAGGAAAGGTTTTATCACTTATTTCCTACATAAATGTAGATTTGGCATGTTGCATTGATGAATAGAGAAGCACAAGTGGAGCATCATTCTACTTGGGTGAGTGTTTGGTGTCTTGGCTAAGCAATAAATAATAATCAATATCATTGTCTATAGCCGAAGCAGAGTATATTGCAACAAAAACATGTTGTACATAGGTTCTATGGATGAAACAAACTCTAACAGATATACTAGTTGAGTATGATGAGCCCATTCCAATATATTGTGATAATACAAGCACCATCAATATCTCAAAGAGTCCAGTGATGCACTCCAAGAAGAAGCACATTCTAATCAGATATCACTTTCTATGAGAACATGTTGCAGAGAAGAACATCATAGTTGAATATGTGGGAACAAAAGAACATGTTGCAAATATCTTAACAAAACCGCTTTCAAGGGAAGCTTTTGAGTATCTTCCATAGAGACTCAGAGTAATTTCTACTCCAAAATAAATGATTTTGAATGCTTATCTTATATGTCTTAGATTTACATGAGGAAGAACCATAAAGAGGACAGTTCAGTTAGGGGGAGCAGTTTAAGGAAGAGTTCAGTTAGGGAGAGAAACCTCGACGAGAATTTGCTTTTGTCATTGATGTCAAAGGGGGAGAGATTCATCAGATGCATGGTTGGAGAGTTAGATTCTTGGAGAGAGAGCACAAAGGCATGTTTCCAGGGGGAGCGATGGTCACAGGGGGAGAATGAGCAATATGAATTTAGTGTTACATCAGAGTGTTGCCATCTGTTAGGTTTCACCAATGTGAATAAAGTTAAAGTCAGTTCATATATGTTTATTGAGTTTCAGAGTCATGACTTGGTCTTGTAAAGACCAAGACATGACTCAATTAAAACCGTATATATATATATATATATATATATATATATATATATATATATATATGTTGAGTCTTGTCAGTCTAACACTTGTGTATTCCTTGGTCTTGAGTCGAATTTGTCTAAGATAATACCTTTTGTTTAGGAGGTCTAAGAGGTTGAATTATGTCAATAAGGAGGGATTGGTCATGTCTTCTTAGTCAATCAACGATCACTAGTCACGTGTTTTGTAAAAGTGATCTTGCATCATTTCAAAGATCAAAGTCATTTCAAAAGGTCATCATGGTAATGTAAAAATGTGATATGACATGCACTTGAGTCTTGTCAAGTTGTATAATTCTATTGTACTATTCTGCTACTTGGAAAAATAGTTTTCCTCTACAGCTGCAAAATTCGTTGCGAAAGTTCCTAGAGTTTCACAACGAGCACTTGTCATAATTATTTTGATCTCATCGTGTGATCATCATATTTGTATCGAATTTTAGTTGTGAAGGGGACAAGTAAACATGACTAGCATATAAAATAACCTTCTCCCTCATTCGAAAGCATTCCTAGCCATTAGAAATCCCTAAAACATTTTTTGCTGCGAAAGTTCCAACACACTACGAAACTGTCTGTCCATTCTAGCACGCTGTGAAATTTCTCTATTTGTTGTGAAACTATTCCACGCTTTGAAATCCATGTTCTATGGTAAGTTTTGAATGCAAATATTGTCCATTTTTTTTTCTCTAATGCATTTTGGTTCGTTGTGACTCTCAAATACTCTGATATCTCTTGCTACGCAACAAAAACTGAATTTAGTATGAAATCCTAATTCCTTGCAGAAAACCCTAGTGCTATTTAACCCTAGTTACCATCAGTTTTGGGCTATCATTCTGTTGTCAAAAGAGAATTTTTATTTCATCACATAATGGCACCGATAACACTTGTGGAAAACAAAATATACAACAAGGGTGGAGAAGTTTGCAGGTTCGAACCTCATGGAATGTATTTGATTGACTCAGACCCAATGTACATAACCTATTTTCAACAAGTTGGGTATCTCACCTTTTGTGAGAGGTTGTAGGGACACAACACTAAGGTGGCGAAGAAAGTTTCTTTGAACTTTGAAGGAAATAAAACCAAAATTGGACCCCTCGATGTAATACCATTGTTTCCCCCAGTTTGTAAATATAACTATAACTGGCCAAGAGACTATGCCTGCATAGATATGTGTGAATGTTGGATTTGATGAAAATTTTTGTTAAAAAAGGTCAATGTATGAAGTGATGAGAATTGTTGATCTGAGGAGTTTATTAAGAACCCTTCTTAACCGTCCGATCATCCAGTGGACGGAACCGTGTACGGTACTTCGACAAGGTCATGCTTTGAGAGAGCGGAGCGACCATAATGCCGAAACCCCAAAAGGACATAATTGCAAAGTGATGAGGATCGCAGATCTAGGGACTCTTCAAGATATCCCCTAACCGTTATATCTAGACCATGGTTAGCCCAACGATGACCACTTTGGGAGAAAGGAGGAAGTCACACCAGGGATTCCCCGAATGCCGAAGTTATGAAGTAACGAAGGCCATAGATCCAGGGGTTACATGGACATACCTTGACTCTGAGATTGAAGGGCTTGGAAGGTTATCAGTTCGGGGTGATGTGGCATGATGATGTCACCTAAGGTGACATGGACCCAAGTTTGACATGCCACATGTCACCTGTATTCGTATGTTTCACAGACGCTATGTTCCCTTTAAAATGTGACATGTGTCACCAACTGTAGGGGCCACATGTCATATCATCCTTTTCGCGTGTCACCCTTGGAACTTACTTGTTTGGTCCATTTGGCGGGAGGAGTATTCGGGACCCACCTATACTTGCCTTCGTGTCTAGAATGTCACCATGTGTGAGGGTGGACCCTTCGAGAGTCCGAGACTTTGGGACTCAGAATGTTTGGGGTGCAGTATCGGGGATAAGCCAAAATGATTGAAGGCCAGAGCCATGTGGAGAGATTTCTGGCTCCTTTGGGAGTTTAGGAATTCAGGACTCCAGAGGGCATGTGTTCAAAAAGGAAAAGGGACGTTCATCACTGAAGCATCGAACACCGAATTCTAGTCTAGCTTGTGTGTTAGATGAGGATAAATTCCCGTCATTGGATTGGATGGTGGATGGACCTTCCCTGTAGGAGGTAGGAACCTGAAGATGGTACGAACGAGTTGGATCCACATTGCCCTCAACTAATAATTCCCGAATAACTTCGGGAGGCCATAACTTGCAAACCAGAGGTCAGATTAGAGCCTGGTAGTAGTCGTTAGAAAGCTATGAGTGAGTATAGGAGGATGAAGACATAGGGAAATGGATTCAATATGATTAGAGTAAGAAAAATTTTGATTCCCCATCCCTAGGTAGGGTACTTAGGGGTTAAGTGTGTTACAAATTGGTATCAGAGCATGGTTACAACACTTGGCCTACTTGGGCTCATGAACAAGTTGCTTAAAAATATTATTGAGAGAAATTTTATGGGTGACACCCTATCTTATCCCATTCTTAATAGGATTATTTAAACCTCTACTGAAGGAAGGAATGCAAGTTTCTACTGTTGTATATGTTTTGAAAAAATTGAACTATGTGTTGTTCATAAAACTAGTAGGTCATTAACTAACAGAGAATGTTTTATCAACACTTAAATAGTCAGTGGACCATAGCAAAACTACAACATAAAGTATGGTGACACACCATGAATTGGGGAAAATATCCCACAATAGAGAGGAAGAATTTGATGAAAGGAGGGTGGTGGAAACCCATTCATATTTGGATGAAACTGTAAGAAGCCTCATGGAAGAATTACAGAGCTGTAAGGCTGACAATGAAAATTTGATCAAAGAGAAGGAAAAAAAAATTGAAATTAGTGCAGCCCTACTACAAATATTATCAGATATACAAAGGTAACTGCAACATGGACCATCAACCAGTCATGTGGACAGACATCATACGAAGAAAAACCCTAGTCCATCCGAGATACGAAAGCATGGCCCTGAAAGTGACCACACAAAGAGGAGAACCTCAAAGAAGACCCAACCTCGAGCCAAGAGACACTCACCAGAAGAATCATCGGGTGAGGAAACTGATAACTCCAAGGAATTTTCTAGTAGCAAAACTAGTTCGCATTTTCAGAGGACAAGAAAGAAGAGGAAACATTTCAAGAGTCATGACTCTGAAGAGTTCAAGAAATACAAAACACCCACTTTCTATGGAGAAATTAAGAAAGGGGAAGAAGCAAAAGTTTGGCTGCTTGGCTTGAAGAAGTAATTCATAGTCCATGACTACTCTAAAAATTTAAAGGTTTGAATAACCATTTTAAACTTGAATGGAAATGCTTCCATTTGGTGGGAGGACCTTAGGAACGTGAAAGGAGTCCATGAGAAGGAATTTTCATGGAAAAAATTTGAGAAATACTTCAAGAAGAAGTATTTGTCATAGAAATACTTTGATGGGAAGACCAAGGAGTTCTATGAACTCAAGTTGGGACAACTCACAATAGATGAATATATCAATAAATTTCTTGAGATGATAAGATATGTGCCCTACATAAAGGATGAAAAGGTAAAGATACAATGATTTATTAGTGGAATGACTTAGTCCTTCAGGGACATAATTGAATTTGATGAGCCAAACACCTTAGAATATACTATCCAGAAGGCAAGGTATTGCTATGAGAAATTCAAGAATAAGATAGAACCTCATGAGGAATGGAAGAAGAAATGTAGTTTAGGATTCAATAAAAAAAGGGTTTAAGCCCTTAAGATTTAAGAACTATGGAAAAGGTTCTAAGATGATCCTTCCTACTAAAAGTGTATACTGGCAAAATTTCCCCTCTCAGAGTGGAAATAAACCCTTGGGAGCAGCCTCAGGTAAGACTGATAACACAGAGAGTGTTGGATTACTGAGAGGGGGGGTGAATCAGTAATAGTGTAATTATAATCCTTTTTCTTCAAATGTTATATCAATGTAGAATTATTATCCAATAATGAGTAGTAAGAAATAAACAATCACACACATACACAGTACACCCATTTTTTACATGGAAACCCAAATCGGGAGAAAACCACAAAATCATTTTTATTATATGTCTTGAAGAATTACATTCATTGGAAGCACCAAATTCCTTTGTTTTCCAGCTGCAACTGGAAGGAGGCTCCAACCCCCTAGTTTCTCAGGCTACAAACTGAGGCAATCTCCAACTCCCCAATTCTCTGGCTACAACCAGAAGGATGCTACAACCCCCTATGTTCTCCGACTACAACCGTAAGGTGGCTAGAACCCCTGTCCTTGCCCTATCCTACCACCCTGAAGTAGAAGTAGAATGATGGAACCACTGTCACACTGTCACTGTGAGATATACGACTGTAAACCTGTACCAATAAATTTGAATCATGCATCAACCTGTACGTCAACCTGTAATCAACTTGTACCATAAACAAGTGCATCAAGCATGCACCAACCTGTACCAAATAACCTGTAATCAACCTACACCATAAACAAGTGCATCCAACCATGTACCAAGTATGTACCAATCATGTGTCAACTACTCATCAACTATGACTCATCAATATGTACCAACATCATCAACTATACACCTCATGTATGTGCCAACTCATCAACTACTTGTCTCAACCATGTACTCAACATGTACCTCAACCAAAATACCTCATCAATTTCATCATCCAAATATGATCTATAGCTCTGTAATAGACCTAGTGTATATGATCACATTCCTGCAAACCTTCCTTAAATTTAACAACAAGAGACTAGCATTTTCATCAAACTTTTCTTTAGTCTCACCTTTCTAGTTTTGGATTAGTCAAGAAACCTAACTTGAAGTAATCATAAATTTGAACCTATAATATATAAATATATGAAACTGATACACAATGTTCTTCAGTGTGTTTTATGAAATTCCTCCAGGTGTCACTACTTGGAACCTCTCAGAAAAGGAGTTATAGCAAAAATGACATACCTTGCTGAATTCTGGATTATTCTAGAGAGCGACCTTGTAGAGCATGACCTGCATGAAATATTAGTTGAATTGATCTGAAACTATTACACAACATACTAAATAATGTACCCTAGAAAACACATTTGGTTTCACTGAATTTGGATCTGTTATGAATAAGTTATGACGTTTTTACTCGAAACACCTATTTTTGAGTAGTTTCAGGACTAGCCACAAACCCTATTTTCCACAGAGTGTAACTCCCAAAATACAACGACCCAAAAGCTAGATTTCTTACCACAGATACTTGGGTATGGTTTCTCAATGGAATATAAATTTCACGGTCTGAATCATTATAGAAAACAAATTATAGCGAAAATGGTGAGATGACCTGTAAATAACATACCTTAGAAAATGCCATCAAAATAATTTATCCTTCCTTGCATTTCGGCTTTCTTTTCTTCACCTTCCCTCAGAAATTCGGCTTAGATATCCTTGGTTACATCAGACACCTATAGATATTCAATATTCTTGAGTGTAATTAAAATGAGAGAGTCTTTCCTTTTATTTATACTCTCCAAGTAGCTTCCTTAAAAACATCTTCTAGGTCACTTGGCCCACTTTCCTTATTTTAGGGTTAACTCACTTCTAATTTCTCCATTAAATTTATTATTGAAATAATTTATTTTTTATTCACTTTGAATTATAATACACTCATCACTTCAATTTATTATTTACCTTT
>ML786821.1:76029-147759 GCA_009831015.1 Picea engelmannii | reverse complement strand
ATATTTGATACGGATCTGATCATGGATTGATTTTATTATCCAAATACGTTCAATATGATTGATCCAAAAATAATTTTGGATTGCTACAAATAATTTTATGAGCAACAACAGATAAAATTTGGAAAGGCGTCAAGATCAGACAGTCGATTTTGCAGAACTAATTGCAGCCAAACCGTGAAGAATTTGAAGAAACGGTTGAAAACCTAGAACCAAAATGGACCCATTTACCTTACACAAAGAGATTTTTCCAAACAAATGCACAATTTGAGAGATATTTGGGTCTCTTTTAGAGGCAAATTTCAGGTGGAGGAAATTAATAGTGACGCCCAGACTGTTCATTCATTTTATAAATATATGAGAAAGATTAGAGCCAATGGATAAAAGAATTGGAGAGGAGGATTTTAATCCTTTCTCTTTTGTATATTATATCTCTTGTAAACTTTTTTTATTTCTTTTCAAATGGAGTAAGGGATGGTTGGAATCTTTGGAAGAATGGACGAATATTTTCAAAGAAGAATATGGAATTCCAGGTTGCTTAATGGCTTTTGTCCTGTAAGTAAAATGGTTTTATTTTCATTATAATATATTCATATTCTTTGAATAATTTATTATGTATTGATTTAAATAGCTTTAGTCTTTTTTATCAATACATGTTTAATTATTATCATTTATGTATTAATTTTTACAATCTTTAAAATCTATTATCCAAAACATTTCTTCCAGGACTACAGAATGGACGAATGATTCCAAAAACTTAATAGAACGAGATATATGCATTTTGACTTTATCCTTTTGTTTATAATGTTGTTATTTATGTTTTTTTAATCCTGTTACATGTACAGGTCTGATATCTTTAGATTAAATGATCCGTGATGTGTAGGAGGTTTATATTATAAATACCATCTATCATTTGCTCCTCAAAATACAAATGCTGTGATTATATATTCGATTTAAATAATGAGATTTATCTTTGAATTTTAAATTGAATGATAAAATGCATAGATTGCTTCCAAATTTATCTTGCTGTAATCATGTATAATTATGAGATCACATGTATATGTTTGTGTTTCCTTTTCTGTCATTAAAACCTAAGCTACCATTACATGTTCTAAATTTATTTAGAACAGTAATAAGGTTCATTGCAGATTTCTCTCTAGGACATGGCAGTTGGATGTTCACCACTCATGCAGATGCTTGGATACACCTCACTAATTCACTGACATGACAGCTTCTTTGTATTTTTCTGTCATTTACATATCATTGAAACTAGAATGTATGGTTCAACTTTGACTAACCACATGTTCACATTTGATTAACTTTTTTTTGCAAGATTCTTTGAATTTATAAAAGAAAAACAATAAATACTTTTATGTGCTCTCTTTATTTGCTTCCTAGAAGCAATCATTTTTCACATCGATTTTCGTAAGCTTCGATTAAAACTTGCATCTTGTAAATCATGTAAATAAATGAGACTTGTATATCTTCTGCTTAAATACAACTACTATAGTTACATTTGAACATATGTACATATATATAGTGTGTTTAGTAATTAGTTAGTTATATCTCTCTTTTATTCATTTCTTTTAGGATTCTTAGATTGGATAACAGAGCCATTAAACCCATCAGAACGAGTTACACCAAACGAATTGGGTTATTTAGACAACCCCGGACCAGACTCGTTCTTCCAGTTGATGGACGGTCAATTTCGCCCGTCGACAAGGCAATAAAACAATAGGAGGGTCTACAAAATCCAAGAGGCTACCATAGTCAATGATGTTGTTAGGAGCATGCAATAAATTTATGCAGTCTTGGATAATAGACAAGACGACCACCAAGCCTCAGTGGTGGAGATGGAAGGTATGATTTCCATCCATCTAGTTTCCATTTTAATTGTCCCTGGATTTAATTTGAGTTGTGCTTCCCCTAAAAATGTTGAGAAATGTAAATTGAAACAAGTTAAACATGTTAAATCATGGATGGTACAACTAGCCACTGGAACCAAAAGAAAAGTAACAGAGGTCATACCGGCATGCCATTTCATTATGAATGGATTTCCCACCCAAAAGAACCTAAACGTACTCCCTTTAGGATCTCATGACCTTCTGATTGGCATGGAATTGTTGGCTGCCCATAAAACCAAGTTGGATTGTTACAATAAAACTTTGGAGTGTGAAAATGAAGAAGGGAGAAAGGTAACACTACAAGGGATTCAAGTGAAGAATTATTGCAGAAAAGGATGCCCTTTATATGCAATACAAGTGTTGGAATCCACTGAGAACAACAAACCAAGCTTAGAACACCATCCCATATTAAGAGAGTATAAATATGTGTTTCGATAAGAGGTACAAGGTCTACCTCCAAGAAGAGATATTGACTTTTTAATAGAAATTGCACCAAGAGCGGTGCCAATGTCTAGAACACCCTATACAATGAGTACACCAGAACTGGTTGAGATCAAGCTACATCTAAAGGAAATGATGGGAAAATGCTACATTTGGCCTAGTGTGTCTCCATGGGGAGCACCCACCTTGTTTGTGAAAAATAAGGATGTCACACTGAGGTTGTGCATAGACTATAGGAAAATCAATAAGATGACCATTAAGAATAAGTATCCCTTGCCAAGGATCGATGACTTGTTTGACCAATTAAGGGGTGCTACAATTTTCTCAAAGATTGACTAGAGGTATGGATACCATCAGGTCATAATTAAAGATCAATATATCCACAAAACAACCTTTAAGACAAGATATGGTCACTATGAACTTATGGTGGTGCCATTTGGGCTAACCAATGCACCAACCACTTTATGTGCTTAATGAAAAATGTACTCAGTAAATTCTTGGATAGATTTGTATTGGTTTTCATTGATGATATTCTATTCTATTCTAAGAATAGGAAAGAGAATGAATAACATCTCAAACTAGTGCTTCAAGTACTAAGAGAACCTCATCTCTATGCTAAGTTTAGTAACTGTGAATTTTTCCAGAAACAAGTCCATTACTTAGGCCATGTTATTTTCGAAGAAGGAGTGGCAGTTGATCCTGACAAGATCAGATCCATTATGGATTGTCCTAATCCAAAGGATTTTTTTGATATCAGATCCTTTATGGGCCTAGTAGGATACTATAGGAGGTTCATAAAAGGATTTTCTAAGATTGGTTTCCCAATCACTTCCCTTCAGAAAAAGGGAGTTAGATTCCTTTGGAAATAATAATGTGTAGAGATATTCCAAGAGCTGAAATTCCTTCTAACCAATGCACCTGTGTTGAATATTGTAGATCCAAACAACAACTTCCTTGTGTGCACAGAAGCCTGCAGGGAAGGACTCGGAGGAGTCCTTATGCAAGAAGAACATGTAATTTTCTATGAATCCAAAAAATTGAACGAGCATGAAATCAATTATGTGACCCATGATCTAGAATTGGATTCCATAGTGCATGGTTTAAAAATGTGGAGGAATTATCTCATAGGTAGGATATTTTTTCTTATGACAGACCATAGTGGGTTGAGGTATCTGTTTGATCAACCAAAACTTAATGCTAGACAAGTTAAATGGATGGATCTCCTTAGTGAGTTTGATTTTTAAATCAAACATATCAAAGGAAAAGAAAATAGGGTGGTTGATGCCCTTAGCAGAATTATGAAAGTGATTCACTTGGTAGCTGTAAGCACCTGTGAAACATATGTCAAGGAGAGAGTTAAGATTGCACACAAAACAGATGCATTTTTCAAGACTGTAAAATCGCACTTAGAACAAGAGCCTATAGGGATGAAGTATGAGGGTTATGAATTGCTGAATGATGGCCTGCTAACTTACAAAGGTAGGTTGTATATCCCAAATTGTGATGACTTGAAGAGGTTCATGATGGATGAACTACACAAAATACTATACACTGGTCATCCTGGTTATCAAAATATGATCACAACCACTAGGAAACTGTTTTATTTTTCGAGACTGAAGAAGGACATAGTTGATTACTTGGATAAATGTCTAGAATGTCAGCAATTCAAGGTAGAACACCGACATCCAACAGGTATTTTGCAACCCCTACTAATTACAGAATCTAAATGGGAAACCATATCCATTGATTTCATCATAGGATTACCAAAATTGGCCAAATAGAATGACACCATCATGGTAGTGGTGGAAAAATTGAGAAAGGATGGTCAATTCACTCCCATCAAGTCAAATTGAAAGGAAATATATATTGCCAGTATTTTCATGAAAGAAATATTTAGGATGCATGGCATGCCTAAGGATATTATATCTAACAGAGATACATAATTTACTTCAAGATTTTGGAAATATTTATTTGCTAGTTTTGAAACTAAATTACTATTTTGTACATCCTATCACCCTCCAACTGATGGAAAGACAGAGAGGGTAAACCAAGTTTTAGGGGAGATGTTAAGGATGCATGTAATGCATCATCCTAATAAGTGGGAATACTACCTACGACTGGTAGAGTTTTCCTACAATAATGGCTATTAAGAGTCATTGAAGATGAGCCCTTTTGAGGCCCTCTATGGTAGACAGTGCAAGATTCCAATCAACTGGGATAAATTAGTAGACATAATTACAATTGGGCCATATATGATAAAGGAAATGGAACATCAAGTAATTTAGATAAAATATAATATGAAAATAGCTCAGGATAGACAAGAAAGCTATGCAGACAGAAAAAGGACTCCTAGGGATTTTAAAGTAGGGGATCATGTGTATCTCAGAGTTAGACCCATGAAAAGCTCCTTGAGAATGGGAGCTTGTGCCAAGATGGAACGTCGATATTGTGGAACCTTTGAAATCTTAGATAGAGTGGGGCTTGTAGCATATAGGCTAGCACTTCCTCCCACAATGAAGACACATAATTATTTCCATGTTTCGTTATTGAACAAATATGTACATGATTCTAATCATATAATTGACTAGTCTATGATTCAGGTGGATCCAAAGGGAGAATTCCTGCCAGAACCACAATGCATAATAGATAGGAAGGAAACCCCACTCAAGAACAAAACCATTGCACAGGTCAAGGTGCAGTGGAAACACTTTGGTCCAGATGAAGCTACACAGGAAATGTAGGATGGCTTGAAACATGCATACCCATTTTTGTTTACTTCTGTACATACAGAGCACATCAAGAGATAGAACATCGAGGATGATGTTCCTTTAAGGGGGAGGGGATTATAATACCCCCATTTCCCCCAGTTTGTAAATATAACTATAATTGGCCAAGAGACTATGGAAGACTAGATATGTGTGAATGTTGGATTTGATGAACCTTTTTGTTATAAAAGGTCAATGTATGTATTTTCTATTATTAATAGAAAATGGATAAGTGTTCCATAAATGTTGAAAGGCGGAGTTTTCCAAGATATAACAAGGTGCTATGAGAGAGATGGTGAGGGGAACCATAAATGGTTGAAATGACCCCCCACCAAACCAGTACCTTACTGGATTTAATGGCTTAGACCCATAATAGTCCTCTGACCTAGAAATGAATTACTAGTCAGATTGGTAGCTTGGAAAGTACTCCTCAAGATTTAATGAGGAGACGGGGTAGAGTACCCATCTGCAAGAATTCTAGACCTGACCACGAGCTAGGGATTCAGACCCACACAATCTTGTTGAGGAAGGAAATAAAAGAGGTAATTAATGGGAAAAGTCATATCTAGGAACAAGCAGAGTCTAAAGACCAATCTCAAGAAGAGAAAAGAGCACTTGCAACTCTCTCATTTGAGGAAGAACTGGGAGATAAGCTCATTCTAGGACAAAGAAGTTGTTGGAAGGGTTTTCGTTCCTAGATGATAAATGGGGTTGACGAGGGACTGTGGAAGTTGTCATGCATACCTCCTTCCTTGGTACAGAGAAAACCCGTTGCCATATTCTGTGGGAGGAGGAGAGTAACCTCTATTCTTGACTGTTATTGAGAAAGAGAAAAGAGTCTCTCTTAGAGAATCATGGTCTAGCTTGGGGGTGGCCAGTGGTAAATCTGTTCAGGAGTGACTATGCCTATGGTTGGGTAGAAACATGCACCCCTTTCAACAATTTCTTCATGATTCTGGTTTTCTAATAAATATTTTCATACTCTGTGTATTGAAATGGAAATGATGATTGAATATATTTATATGTTTATGACTGAGTTATGTATTGAGTGATTAAGGTAGAAATGTGTGTTGTTTCTCTGTAAACCCATGCTGTGAAGGGTCCTCTTTTTACGTCATCTTAGAATCTAGAGATATATTGTATTAAGTCTGCAAGAGTGTCGGGGAAGGATTATTGGGATGCTTAAGTCCTGCCGACCTCTAGAATCTACCTTAGTGAGAATACTAAGTTCAAACCTTATGGAAGGAGGATGACTGCTTTAGACCCTTCACTCATGCTTGTGTCCTTAACCAATTCATGATAAGAGATTAGTGCGTAGCCCACAAGATTTTTCAAAGGACCCATGTGACCAAGGTCTCGGAACCCTGCACTAGGCCTGAAAGGAGCTAAGCCTTTCTGGCTTCGGAACTCTAGGAGTTCGAAGCTCCAGAGTGTTTTGACCTTACCATTTGTAAACTGGACGAATGCAACTAATTGTTACAGTTACCCATGAGGTTGAGTGATGCCTAGAGGTTTCCCTAACCATGGAAAATAGACTTGCCCCACCATTAAACTCTCATCCATTCATCAATCACGAAGTGACACGAGCCACAGATCCAAGGGCATTTGTGAGTCCCATTGGCCATTGGATATATGCTGAGGTAAGTCTGGCGAAGTCCTACTTTAGGAGAACAAATATGTTATAGCACCAAAATCCTCGAACTTGAGAGTTACGAAGTGTTGAGAGCTGTGGATATGAGGATTTCGTTAAGAACCCCTATTAACCGTCTGATCATCTAGTGGAGGGACTCACGTACGGTACTTCGGTGAATTCCTTCTTTGGGAGAGCAGAGCAACTATAATAACGAAACCCTCGAAGGCCAGAGCTATGAAGTGATGAGGACCGTAGATCTAAGGACCCTTCGATATCTCCCTTGACCGTTAGATATAGACCATGGTTAGCCTGACGTTGGCCACTCTGGGAGCAAGGAGGAATTCACACTACAGATTCCTGAATGCCAAAGTTACGAAGTAACAGAGGTTGTAGATCCAAGGGTTATGTGGACACACGTTGACCATGAGATCGAAGGGCTTGGAAGGCTATCAGTTCAGGGTGACATGGCACATTGACATCACCTAGGGTGACGTGGACCCACGTTTGACGTTCCATGTGTCACCTTGATTCCTACGTTTCACAAACCCTATGTGCCCATTAAAACATGACATGTGTCACCCATTGTATGGGTTAGTGTCATCTTATCCTTACTGCATGTCACCCTTGACACTTACCTATTTGGTCCATTTGGCGGGAGGAGTATTTGAGACCCACCTATACTTGCCTCCGCATCAAGAATGTCACTACGTGTGAGGGTGGAACCTTCAGGAGTCTGGGACTTCGAGACTTCGAAGGTTTGGGATGTAGTATCGAGGATAAGCCGAAAGGCCTAAAGGCAAGAGCCACATGAAGAGATTTAGGGATACTTTAAGAGTTTGATAATTTGGGACTCTAGAGGAAATGCGTGCAGAAAGGAAAATGGATTTTCAACTGTGAAGCACCGAACACCGAATTCCTTGCTATCTGTGTGTTACATGAGGATCAAGTCCTATCGTTGGATTGTATGGTGGATGGACCTTCACTGTGGGAGGTAGGAACTCGTATATGGTACGAATGAGTTGGACCCACGTGGGTGCCACATGGACCTCAAATAATAATGCTCGAAGAACTTCGGGAGGCCATAACTTGCAAAACAAAGGTCAGATTAGAGCTTGGTAGTAGTCGTTAGAAATATAAGGGCGAGTAGAAGAGGATGAATATGTCATGGAGGGGATTAAAGATGATTAGAGTAAGCACAATTTTTATTCCCCATCCCTAGGAAGGGTACTTATGGGTCGAGTGTGTTACACTCGAGTTCCAGGTGTCAGAACTGACTATTGCTACGGTAATAGATATGCTTCCACAGGGAGACAAGTGGATTAAAGGCATGTCCCTATACTTCACTTTCTGCCATGACTACCTTAAACTTGAGCATCAAGATGAATACCTAATAGTTGGATTTCCAAGGACTCACTTGTTTGAGCCCTTTGATAAGATTTTGAGGGTCATTCAAAGGTACTTTACGTGTGAGGGACAATTCAACAAGGTATACAAGTACCACATTAGACTACTGATGCACTTCATAGGCAAGAAACCCACAAAATTTCCTAATTGTTTATATATGAGCCTTAGAAAGATAGGAGACATGGTACAGACCAAGGCCAAGCAGATTGAGGTAAACATGTTCCATTTCTCCCTTATCAAACTCTTAGTGTTGGAAGAGCTCAAGAAGACCAATATTCAGTGGGATTCATTCTTAGCCTCAATAGTATTTCCCTGAGATATTACCACTCCCCAAAAAAATAAAATTCCATCTTTTTTGGATGAGAGTGAAGTTTCAATAGGCCCTAAGAGTTGTAAAGGGAAGCAGATTAAAATATTACTTGAACAAAGTAAAGGAAATGAGGTAGCTGCTTCTGAAAATTATGAAAGAAAAAAGAAGGGAAAGAAACTTGAATTCATCCCTAAAGTAGTTGAGAAAATTATAGATATTCTTGTCAGCCAAGGAAGCAAAAGGAAGAGTAGGGTAGTGGAGGAAAATCCTAAGAGGCATTTAACCAGGTCTGCTGTCAAGAAGATTTCCCTAGCAAAGAAAGATACCATTGAAGCCCCTGTCCAACATATGGTTGTAGATACTATTGAGATACAATCTACACCAGGGAATGATGGTATAGTGAAAGGACTAAGAAAGCATCTCAAAAGGGCACACAATATGATAGAACATATGAGGGATGAGAAAAGAACAATGCTTAAGAAGGTTTATGAAAACCTTGACCAGTTTGAGGAGGCCCTTGAAAACAACAAGAGAATGGTAAGGAGATTTTTGCCTCTGCATAGACAGGTCAAACACCTCTATCAACAGAACAGACTCATGAAGGAAGAAAACAAAGCATTGAATCAAAATTTGTAGTAGCAGGAAAGAGAAGCTAAGAGGAAGTTAGAATTATTGGGTCAAGTATCTTGTGAATGATAGGTGGGCGATCAAGAGATTATTTTAGTTTTGTTTCATTTTTGGTTACATACAGGTTTAATCAACAAACTAGATTCTTATTTGTAGCCAGAGAATATTTGGAGTTTTGGTTTTTGTCACTTCACGGGAACATTTTTAGTAGCCATTTTGATGTTTTGTGGACCATCAAACTTATACACATATGGTTAGACTCCTCACCCCCTTTCACACAACAAACAAAGTAAAACAAGTAATTACTGGTATGTATAGAAATTCCACAACGTGAGATCGCTGTGAAAGTGATTTAGCTCACAGTTTCACAGTGATCACGTTGTGAAAGTACACCAGAGTACCAAATCAATATATGAGGCGACTTCTAGATTTCTACACATGTGCAACTCGACTTCAACATTCCAAGACTCAACCATATGGTCTAGAAAGTTTGAAATATCCAAGGAATATTATGTAATTAATGAATTCAAAGCTTGACGCCTATCATTTAAAAAAAATTGTAATGAATTGCTATTTTGATTGCAACCGAGTCTATTCATAAGGGAACAGTTGAGCTCGAATCCCTGAGGTTGGGATGAGCTATTTTCTATATATTTTGTAATTGCAAATGTGAAAAGGGTTGGAAAAAAGGGTAAGACAAAATATATTGAGAATCTATTATAATTGTCTAAATTTAATAGAATATCAATGCAGATGTACATAGCTATTTCCTACAAGAGATTCTTGTGATGATGGTTTGAAGTTTGTTCTCCTTCTTTGTGTATATATTCTCTTGTTTTTATTTTAACTTCATCTATAACCTATAAGTATCTAATGGTTTGGAATTCATCTTGTTTGGTGCTCTAAATCAAATAGTTAAATACTTCAATTTCTTCCCGAATTACAGTCAGAATTCATCCAAACTGGTGCTCTGAGTGTAATAAGTTGTTTTTCTCATTCTTTTGTTATTACAACGATATTTCAACTGAAAATCCATCATCTACCTCACCTCTGCTTCTTGGATTTCTCCTTAACCAATCACTGATATTTATATGAATGTTTAATTTGACTCCATGCCCAATGGTTTCCATCTCAACTCTACCACCATATCTATAAACCTTGTTATCTACTTACAGATCTAGCTACTGTTCCCAATTTGACAGCTTGCCATTCTTGACTGAGTTGTAAAGAGAGATCCCTCTTTGAGTTGAAAGGAATAGTTTCATATTTAAAGGGGTTTCGAGGTTACCTCTGTGATTTTCCTACTCAGCCAAGGGAAATTATAGAGTGATAAAATTTTGGCGCCATTGCCGGGGAATGAAAGTTGCATTTTCCCTGGGAGAACGACAAAGGTTTAGATTTGATTTCTTAGGGTAAGAGAGGATTAGACACAACACTGGATGAAATTTTACCATGGTGACTCCATCATTAAGATCCATTGCCGAAAGTGATAGCATTTAAGAATCCTATCTCCAAGGAATATTCATACAAGAAGAAATCTTGATCCAAATATTGCACAAGAGGTTATTGATCTAGAGAAGATCCTGCGGAAAAGTGAGAAAAAATCATCAAAAACAGGTACATCTCAATTTGACAGATATTTTTCTTTACCTAAATATGGAGTGAAAAGTATTCAATATCTTTGGTTTGATATAATATTTGAACAATCACTTTTCAGAACTAAATCAGAGTCCGATTTCGCCCACATAGTTTTCGATAGAGGCAATTTAAGCCTTTAATATCTTCATCTATTTCATCTGTTGTTATTAGCCCCACTTCTTCCCCAAAAGATGTTGTAAGCTCTCCAAAGGCATCAATACCAGGTCATTCTTCAATCCCAACTCAAAACCCCCCTAGAGTCATGGCTAGTAGGTTTTCCCCTCTTGTTCTCCCTGCCCAATTGCATGATTTGCCTCAAAATTACGCTAATATAATACAAACACATGGTGTAGAGGAAGATATTTCAGCTCAACAACACCTAGAAAGATTTAGTGACTTTGTTGATCTTGAGGAGGTTTATGATGAGGATGTCAAAATGAGGTTGTTCGCACAATATTTCTCATCCGAGGTCAAAAAATGGTTCAAAGCCCTTCCAACAGCCAGTATCCCTGATTTTGGAGAGTTTGAAATTTTTTTTCTTGGGAGGTGGGGAGATAAGAAGAATCCTCTACAATTGTTGACACAATATAATAATTTGAAAATACTTCCCACTGAGACAGTCTAGGAGTTTTCTATGATATTATTGTAATTTTATAATTCAATTCCTACTCAAGTAAAACCTCCTCCAGGAGCTGCTCAATTGCATTATGCAAATGCATTTGAAAGTGACTTTGCACTACTACTGAGAGAAAGAAGATATGTTACCTTGATAGACATGATGAATAATGAAATATAAGTGGAGGTAAACTTGGTTACATCAAGAAAGATTAAATATCAAGTAGAAGTTGAAAAGAGGAAGATCAAATATGAAGCACAACCTTCAAATTCTCATTTATCAGATTGAAAATTTGATATACTGGTAAAGGCTATGGATAAATTGGTGGAAAAGTTGTCTTTAGATAACAAACCTGCTACCAGAGAACAACCTGAGCCCCAAATCAAAAATCCAAATTTCAGGAGGCCTCCAACTCCTCAAATAAGATAGAGAGATCAAAGGAATCAAGGTGATTGACAAATTAGACCTCCTTTCCAAAATAATTATGTTTCAGAATAATTTGAAGAATCACTTGAAGATCACATTCATTGTTTCGATCTGGATGATCCATAAGTTTATCTAACTAAAGAAGAACATGATCTATTTATGCAAGAGTAAGATGATATGCTATTAATGGAAAATGAAGAGTACAAAAAGGGTTATCAAAATGCCATCATGCAGTGTCAGAAGCAGTATAACCTTAGAAACAAGAAGGTTGCAACAAATCCCCCAAAGGGGCCTGAGGATGATTTTCCTTCTTCAAGTAAGTAGAAGAAAGATCTTCCCAGAAAATATGTACCAAAGAAGGACATGTTGTAAGTGTAAGCCCAATACCCATCAGAATATAAATGGATTGAATGGTTTGAGTAGCTAGATCAACAAGAATGGGAAAGAAAGGGAGAGGGAAATAAACTATTATCATAAGCATTCCATTGGGGAAGGAGTCACAACATCCTACATATCAAAGGAAATTAAACTGTATATCAGACAAAAGAGATATATAATGATGAATAGAAGCATGGTGAATATGAAAAAAGGAAGAACATCCATTGTACAGATATCCTTTCTGCAAACAGATAAAAATTGCTTAAACAATAAACAATGATTTAATGGGCAAGCTACAACATGTTAGCACATAAAATTGTAGGGGTAAAAAAGAACCACTTTGGGTTTTGTTTTTGAGTCACACCTTTGATCTTTACATCATTATTGTGACATGTCACCTCTTAGTTGTATAAAAGGTTCTCTTTGTCATCATCCATATGTTTAAATGTCAAGTTAAAGAAAGTAGTCCGTGCTGCCAACTCACTAGGAGAGTTCACAACGTACTCAAGTGCTCCATTCATTCATTTCCATCATTACCTTTTTGTCATGCTAAGGGATTTCATTTTTTTAGAGCCTATTTTTAACAAATTTTTAGGGATAAAGTCTTTGGAAATCCTAAAAGTCTCCTCAAAGCATGCAAATCTTGTTTGAATCAGGCGCTGCGAACTAGTGAAAGACATTGCGAACTTCCCTATGAACTCATTTCCTATAGCAGAGTCTTCTAAATATTTGATCATAACTTTTGAATGTCGATGTGGGTTTCTATGAATTTGTTTTTGGAGGCGCATGATATTGGCATTGACCCGCTGACAAAAATTCAACCCAACCTAGTTTGTCATTTGAAACATAAAATTAAAACACCAGTGCGCTACGAACTGGCGCTACGAATGGGCTGAAGAAGATGAAGGTTTAGAGGTTGGGAAACTTTCAAACATATTTGTGGAAATTCAAATACATCAACATGAATCCTAGGTCCACCAGGTGATCCATGAGATTTTTCATCCTGTTTGAGGGTCGATACAGGGGTTTTGGCTAGATTTCCTCTTGGAGCTGTGAACTCTGTGCTGTAAATCCAGCGCTGTGAACCCTCTGTTCCAACACTTTTTAAAAACTCGTCTTCTGCATCTTTCTAAAGCTGTAAGATTAACAAGTTATTACAATCCTGTCCAGTCTGTAGTGTGAATTTTATCAGCTATGGAAGCCGACTTGAAATTTGCAAGTGTAGTGATGCTGTGAACAAATTCTGATGTTGATAAAAAAAACTATTTTGCAGAGACCTGCCTTTGTCTCCCTTCATTATAATTCTCAGTAGTATTTCCTTAGCCTTTCTATTTTAAGAATTCCTTGTCTTATTCCTGGATGTGTAATGAGTCGAGATGTACAAAATTTCTACACAGGATTACCTTATTGGAAAATTCTTGTGATCAAAACCCTAATCCTTTGTATCTCCGATTTCACATCTAACAATCATTTTATATTGCATTAAGGTTTTGATCATACAATATGTATGGACAATAAAAAACAAAAGAATACTAAAAAATGAGTATCTTTAGAGTTAGAAAATGAAGAAGTTTAACTTCCTTAAACAATATAATTTTTTGACAAGCTTCTTGTTTATGCAGTTTTGAAGATTTGAGAATGGTTATCCTTATAAACCATATTTAGTTCATGGGATGTTCTCTTCTAGTCATATACCGATATCATGAGTTGTTACAACATTTGGTGGCACTGGAGATGGTTTTTGGAATACTTTATGTCATTTTCAAGTAAAATGGGCTGCTACAGGAGAGTTCGTTGTGCCGACGTTGCGAACTGGTATTTTTGACAGTTTGTAAACAATTAACACACAACATAGGAATGTTTTGCTTGTAACTTTTGATTTCCAATCTGGGTTCCTCTGAAATTTTGTGTGGAGGTAAAACATGGTGTTTTGGATTTGCTGACAACAATTCATCCTGACCGAATTCGTAATTTTGGATAAAAGCTAAAAAACTCACCTGCAAGAAAGTTCGCAGTGCATGTTGTCACAGGCGCTGTGAAGTCTAACAATTTGACAAATTCGAGCTATGGGAAGGGTGCCAGCTGTGAAGGAATGTTCGAATGGTCTACTAGGAGTTATTTTGATATGAGGGACACGTGTTCTATCTCCAAATCATTCAACATGACATGTTTCAAGAGGCATTTATCACAATAGGAAAGATCATGGAAAATAGGATTTTGTTAAGTTTTTGTTGGGATATTTTATAAAAGACTCCTAAATGAAGGAGTATCCTATGTAACTCCTTGGTTTAGACCTCCTTAGGGTAGATAGATATTATTCACTATAAATGAAAGAGTTTTCGATGAGAAAAGTGTTGGATTCATGAGCCAAGAGAGGAGAGAGATGGAGGAGCAATTTTAGTTGCTCATTTGTAAGCCTGAGGGCCTGCTCGTAATGGTATTTTCTACCATTAAAGATTCATGAGATTTGTTATCATATTGTATTATTTTTTTTTCCACTTATTTTTATCTTCTTGATTGAACATATTTCAGGTTTTGAGGATCATATATGCCATTGATTAATGGATTCATGAACAACAGAGGATCTTCTATAGCTTTCCCATTAAATCATTATTTACTGTTTAATAAATCTTTATATATTTGCAGAAAGGATCTATGAACAGTGGATGTTCTTCATTTTGTAATATTCACAATTCTTCTATTCATCATTATATATCCCTTTTGTCTGATATACAATTTGATTTCCTTTGATCTGTAGGATGTTGTGACTCCTTGCCCAATGGAATGCTTCTACTGATAGTTTGCTTCCCTCTCCCTTTCTTTCCTAGTCTTGTTGATCCACCTAATCAAACCATTAAATCCATTTATATTCTTATGGGTGCTGGGATTACACTTACAATAGTCTAAGTGTGACTCTCAGTGCTAACAAGAAGCAATATAACCTTAGAAACAAGAAGATTGCAGGAAATCCTCCAAAGGGGCCTCAGAACGATTTTCCTTCTTCAAGTAAGCAGAAGAAAGATATTCCCAAAAAATATGTACCAGAGAAGGACGAGCAAAAAAATAATTCCCCAAGGAAGTTTACATAAATAAAGAATGATTCAATCATTAAAGAGGTAGAAAAAACCCCACATTCTTTCAGTTTTGAAAGTGAGATAGCAAAGATACAAATTTATATACCCTTTAAAGCGCCGATGAGAAATGTTGAGTATATAAGTCAAATGATAAAAATGTTAAAATTGGAACAATCATCTGATACTCTAAACCTTCAAGATGATCACCCTGCAATTTTGTTTGGCCCCTAGGTAGAAGAAAGTGGTGATGAAGGTGGCATACCTTCATTTTATATCATTCTTAATATTCATGATGCGACTTTACAAAATGCAATGCTGGATTCATGGGCATCCCATAATCTGATGCCAAAAGTAATCATGGAGGAATTAGGCTTGGATATCACAAGACCTTATAAAGATCTGTTTTCTTTTGATTGAAGAAAGGTGAAGTTTATGGGCTTAATATAATACCTTGCCATTTCTCTATCTCAAATCCCATCAAAGAACATGGTCATGGACGTGGTAGTTACTGATATCGCTTGAAATTTTGGGATGATGCTGTCAAGGACATGGGAAACAAAATTAAAGGAAACTTTACAGATTGCTGCAAACCCCCCTCCTCAAGGACTGCTTGACCTCCCGGTCAAGTATCGTTCTTCCCCTGGATTGAGTCGAAGCGACTCCTTTGGTTCCCTGGTGGAACCCACGAATCCATCCACATGCCCTCGTTGAAAACCCATGATGTACAAATCAATCACAAAGCACGAGCTCCGACCCCAAGCGACCACTGTGCTATGACCTTAGGCCTGAATGACAAAAAGGCCTTTCATAAATCGAGACTTCAGGGGTTTCAATGCCCAGCACCCTGAGTCTTCCCCTCTGAAATGCCGAAATATGAAAGCGGAGTCTATCTCCTCCCTTTGTCTCTCGTCATGTGACCGCAACCCCGTGATCATCGGCTAACTCACAAAGGGCTTATTGCATTTTGCGAATCTGTGATGTAAGGAGTCAACTCCTTGTCCTCCCAACTCCCAATTCCTAACTTACGATGGGACTTAACTCGTGACAACTCCTCCCCCTTGTGTTCTGCACCATGCCCTTGGGCTAGGTCTTGGGGATAAATATCTCGAGCATGTTGGGACTTCGCGTTTCGCGAATCCTTATTGCTCCCTTCATTGACTTCTTTTGTGTCACGATTCAGTGAAACACTGAACGCATGCCACGTGCCCCCCCCCTGATGGACGGTCACGATGTTGTCGGCCCAACCAAAGGCCTGGATTAAATCTGGGCTTTTTCGTTTCAGGGAATTGCGATGCAACTCCAACCTCTCGCCCTTCAAATCCATGACTCCCAAAACCCACTGGCTAGTCTCCCGAAATGAAACCACCCCAGATCAACGGTCCATGTAACCTGCGATCCGACGGTTGTCATCTTTTAGGGACTCCTCCTCGAAGGATCTCCACCATCCGTGAAACCCTTCTGTGTGGCCTCCCAAGGATTAAGCCCCATGAACGTATCCTTGGTCCAACGAATTTTAGGCCTCTAGAGTCTAGACTACTGATCCAACGACAACTATAGCTCCCTCCTAAGCTTTGTTGACTCAGAAACCTCAAAAGGTTCTCTCTATGCACGTTCTTCTTGCACTTTCCCTTATGAGCTTTCGTTCTAAAACCTTGAAAGGTTTCTTCGACCTTTGAAACTCTTCACAGAGTTCTTCCACGAAATGATACGATTTATTCTGCTTCTGTGCACTACTTCACACGCTCAATGCCCACCTGGCAGAGCTTCTATAGAACCTTCAAAGTTCTGTCTTCTTCATGTTCCCTCCTCTGCATAGTCTCACCTCCAAGGTATTCAACAAACTCGAGGCTTCTCCCCTTGAGTTATTGATTTCTCTGGTGCGCCCACCTGGCACGTTTCAGTCCAAATTCCGCAGAACTCAGAAGTGTAGTCTTGCACTGGCTTTTAGAACCCTCAGTATTCTGTCATACAACTCCTTACATGAAGCCACAAAGAACCCAGACAAAACCAAAAAACTCACATACAGATAGAGAATTCTATCTATCACCTGTAGATGGAACCTAACATACATCTACAACATATAAATGAACACCCACATAGCATTTAAGAAAACACATAACAACACAAAGATATCATGTGCAGGAAAAACTGTTATTTTCTCATTAACATAAATGTATGATTACAATGTGTTCAAGCTCAAACTGCACAGAGTCTCAGCTCTCCTCTCCTAATCTTCCTATCTTCTGTCTTACCTCTTGTAGAACTCCCTCCTATCCTGATCTCTTATGTCCTTCCTATTAAACTGAAAACAAAAAAGAAAGATCTTTTTACAAAAAGGGGCTCCTTGAGCTCTTCCCTCCATCTCACCAACTCTCATTGATTTTCATTGAATTGCATTCAATTACAATAAATGGGCCATCTAATCCACATTGGATTGAGATCCCCATGTTGTCAGCCATTAAGGTGATGCTATCTGTAGCCTGCTTATGGCATGGTGCAGCCCTGCCAAATCTTACAAACATTAAATTTGCATTCAATTATACATTTCGAATTTGGCAAATTAGAGGGCTGGCACCTCTCTCATCTTGAATTCATTTTGACGTGCTGCTTTGCTGGCGCATTTAATAGTGTGGAGAGATTCTCCTGCATCATACTCTATAGCTGAGAAAAATTCATGAGCTCCTGCTCATGAGCTCATCTGCTCCGTGGCTGAAATCCACCTGGATCCTAAACAATCCTTTGGAGTTGTCCATCTACTCTGCTACCTCGCTGTTGTTGCTGCTGCTTCCCTACTGCTCTTGCAGGTTCCCTTCTGTTCAACTTCTCCTTGCTAGAAACTTCTTCTACTGACCTCAACATCAGCTCCCTGATATTCTCAATCACCTCGTCCAATTGCTCAACCTGCTGGCTCTTCTTATGTAGTCTTCTCGGTTGCATTTCCCCCTCTTTACGAGTGGACAGACCTACTCGGTCCCCCATGCTATTTTTATCGCTCTTCGTGGCATTGAATTGCCACTCTACTACCGAATTCAATTTTGCAGTCTCCTCATCAAGCTGTTGCTCGGCCTCTTTTTGTGACAGCTCCGCTGCTATCAATTTTCATTGTGCTGGTGTATTTCCAGCTTCCTCGAGCTACTCCTTGGGCGGGTATGCTTCTCCATTTGTTTCCAACTTGACCTATTGGATGTGCAAACTTTTCACCATCACCCTCCTCTCCAAGGCTTCAAATTCTTCACATAGATCAACAAAATCTATGTCCTCTACTTCCTCTTCTTCTAATTCTTTTTCTGCAACCTCCAATACCGTAGTTACCCCCTGTTTAGCTTCCGGGATGATAATCTCGAGCAATTCTATTGAATTCTCTTCTTCTTTTGCAGGGCCAAATCCTAATGTCTGTCCCATTTCTTCCTCTTCTTTGACAGTCACAAATGGCTTCCCTTCTTCTGCTGCTCTTTCTTCTGCAACACAGGTTTTGGCCTCAATTGGGATACTTGGTAGGAATACCTCTATTCCCCCAATGATCAGAAGACTCCTCTGATCCTTCTCCTGGGTGATGAAATTTTTTAAATTGTCATCATATTCATTCACATGATCTATTGAACCACATGAATCTTCATCTATCAATGCTTCCAACTGATATGAAATCTCAACAGAGTCCATCTTATTTCCCATGCCCTCCTAGAAAATTGGGATTTCTATCATGCCCACCTGGAAGTCTACGAGATCAACTGATCCCATCTCCATCAACACTCCTCACTGATCAGAACTCATCTCTGAGATCATGAGACCCTCACATAGTCTCATCTCATGTCCCTTATCCAGCTGGCAATCTAGACTTTCTTCTTCACTGCTCACCTGGCAGTTCATGAGATCAACTGATCACATCTTCTCCTCATACTCATCATTGAGGTTCCTCTCAAATTCTGGCTCATAGATGTGAACCTCTTCCTGTTCATCTCTAAGACGTTCAACATACCTCAACCATATCTTCAATAGCCTTCGTTGTCCTCTGACAACAATTCTTTGACTGGCCACTTCGCTTTCCTCCTTATGGATCATTCATACACCCAATGCGTCTTAGCGCTCTGCTTCATCTTAAACGCAAGCTCCTCCATCCTCGCTCTTATCTCAGTGAGTTATTTATCCATCACAACTTTTCCTTTCTACTGGCAGTCTTTTCTTTAACCACTCTTATGGCCTACAGTAGCCATATTCATTTTCAATCTTCCCTCATGGAAAATCATTTGTTCACTCTACAACTGAGATCATTTTCATCATTTTCTAGAGTCCACCAACTGTCTATTTGACTGTTGCGCACCTTGGAACAATCCCCACAAAGCTTCAACACTCTGTCTTCCTTCACCTGTTAAAAACAGATGAAATCAAATTCTAACACCACCTGATGATATCCGAATTTATCCTTTTCTTCTGCCTCCCTCTACCTGCAGTATACAGGAAAAAAGTGGCTTTGATACAACTTGTTGCAGACCCCCCTCCTCGAGGCCCACTTGAAATCCCGGTCAAGGACCGTTCTTACTCTAGATTGATTTGAAGTGACTCCTTTGGTTCCCTGCTGGAACCCACGAATCCATCCACATGCCCTCTTTGAAAACCCATGATGTACAAATCAAGCACAGAGTGCGAGCTCCAACCCCAAGCGACCACTGTGCTGTGACCTCAAGCCTAAATGCCAAAAAGGCCTTTCATAAATCGAGACTTCAGGGGTTTCAATGCCCAACACCTTGAGTCTTCCCCTCTAAAATGCCAAACTCCGAAAGAAAAGTCTAGCTCCTCCCTTTGGCTCTCGTCATGTGACCAGAACCCCGTGATCATCGGCTAACCCACAAAGGGCTTATCGCATTTTGCGACTCCGTGATGTAAGGAGTCAACCCCTTTTCCTCTGAACTCCCAATTCCTGACTTGCGATGGGACTTAACTTGTGACAGATCCTCCCCTTTGGGTTCTGCCACATTCCCTTAGGCTAGGTCCTAGGGATAAATATCTCGAGTGTGTCAGGACTTTGCATTTCGCGAATCCTCGATGCTCCCTTCGTTGACTTCTTTTGTGTCATGATTTAGTGAAACACTGAACTCATGCCACATGCCCCCCCCTGATGGATAGTCACGATGTTGTCAGCCCAACCAAAGGCTTGGATTAAATCCAGGATTTCGCATTTCAGGGAATCGCGATGCAACTCCAACCTCTCGCCCTTCAAATCCTCGACTCCTGAAACCCGATGGCTAGTCTCTCAAAACGAAACCACCCCAGATCAATGGTCCATATAAAATGCGATCCGACGGTTGCCAGCTTTTTGATACTCCTCCTCGAAGTCTCTCCACCATCCGTGACACCCTTTTGTGTGTCCTCCCAAGGATTTAGCCCCGTGCATGTATCCTTGATTCAATGACTTCTAGGCCTCTGCACTACTGATCCAACGACAACTGTAGCTCCCTCCTGAGCTTTGTCATCTCAGAAACCTTGAAAGGTTCTCTCTATGCACGTTCTTCTTGCGCTTTCCCTTCTGAGATTTCATTCTGAAACCTTGAAAGGTTTCTTCGACCTCTGCAACTCTTCACAGAGTTATTCCATGAAATGATAGGATTTCTTCTGCTTCTGTGCACTACTTCACACGCTCGATGCCCACCTGACAGAGATTCTACAAAACCTTCAAAGGTTTTTCTTCTTCCTGTGCCCTCCTTTGCGCAATCTCACCTCCAAGGTATTCAACAACCTTGAGGCTTCTCCCCTTGAGTTATTGATTTATCTGGTGCGCCCACCTGGCACGTCTCAGTCTGAATTCCGCAGAACTTAGAAGTGCACTCTTGCACTGGCTTTCAGAACCCTCAGTATTCGGTCATACAAATCCTTGCATGAAGCCACAAAGAACCCAGACAAAACCAGAAAACTCACAAACAGATAGAGAATTCTATCTATCACCTGTAGATGGAACCTAACATACATCTACAACATATAAATGAACACCCACATAGCATTTAAGAAAACACATAAAAAGACAGAGATATCATGTGTAGGAAAAACTGCTCTTTTCTCATTAACATAAATGTATGAATACATTGTGTTTGAGGTTGGATTTCACAAAGTCTCATCTCTCCTCTCCTAATCTTCCTATCTTCTGTCGGTCATAGAACAATGGTCACTTGGGGTTGGAGCTCATGCTCTGTGCTTGATTTGTACATCGCGGGTTTTCAAAGAGGGCATGTGGATGGATTCGTGGGTTCTAGCAAGGAACCAAAGGAGTCACTTCGACTCAATCTAGATGAAGAATGATCCTTGACCGGGAGGTCAAGCAGGTCTCGAGGAGAGGGGTCTGCAGCAAGGTCTAAACACCAAAAAGGCCTTTCATAAATCAAGACTTTAGTGGTTTCAATGCTGAGCACCCCAAGTCTTCCCCTCTAAAACTCCGAACTCCAAAAGCGGAGTGTAGCTCCTCCCTTTGGCTCTCGTCATGTGATCCCAACCCCATGATCACCGACTAATACACAAAAGGATTATCACATTTCGCGACTCTGTGATGTAAGGAGTCAGCCCCTTGTCCTCCCAACTCCCAATTTTTGACTTGCTATCGAACTTAACTCGTGACAACTCTTCCACCTTGGGTTTCACCACATGCCCTCAGGATAGGTCTTGGGGATAAATCTCTCGAGCGGGTTGAGACTTAGTGTTTCCTGAATCCTCATTTTTCCCTTCATTGACTTATTTTGTGTCGCGATTCAGTGAAACAATGAACTCATGCCACGTGCCCCCCCCTGATGGACGGTCATGATGTTGTCAGCCCAACCAAAGGCATGGATTAAATCTGGGCTTTCACATTTCGAGGAATTGTGATGTAACTCCAACCTCTCACCCTTCAAATCCACGACTCCCGAAACCCGATGGCTAGTCTCCCGAAACGAAACCACCCTAGATCAATGGTCCATGTAACCTGCGATCCAACAATTGCTGACTTTTCAACACTCCTCCTCAAAGGCTCTGCACTGTCTGTGAAACCCTTCTATGCGGCCTCCCAAGGATTAAGCCCCGTGCACACATCCTTGATCCAATGAATTTCAGGCCTCTGCCATACTGATCCAACGACAACTGTAGCTCCCTCCGGAGCTTTGTCAACTCAAAAATCTCGAAAGGTTCTCTCTATGCGCGTTATTCTTGTGCTTTCCCTTCTGATATTACATTCTGAAAACTTGAAAGGTTTCTTCGACCTCTGCAACTCTTCGCAGAGTTCTTCCATGAAATGATGTGATTTCTTCTGCTTCTATGTGCTACTTCACATGCTTGATGCCCACCTGGCAGAGATTCTACAGAACCTTCAAAGTTCTGTCTTCTTCCTGTTCCCTCCTCTGCACAGTCCCACCTCCAAGGTATTCAACAACCTTGATGATTCTCCCCTTGAGTTATTGATTTCGCTAGTGCTCCCACCTGACACATCTCAGTCCGAATTCCGTAGAACTCAGAAGTTCACTCTTGCACTGGATTTCAAAACCCTCAGTATTCTGTCATACAACTCCTTGCATGAAGCCACAAAGAACCCAGACAAAACTAGAAAACTCACAGAAAGATAGAGAATTCTATCTATCACCTACAGATGGAACCTAACATATATCTATAACATACAAATGAACACCCACATAACATTTAAGAAAACACATAAAAACACAGAGATATCATGTGCAGGAAAAATTTCTCTTTTCTCATTAACAGAAATGTATGATTGCAATGTGTTCGAGCTCGGACTGCACAAAGTCTTAGCTCTCCTCTTCTAATCTTCCTATATTCTATCCTACCTCTCGTAGAACTCACTCCTATCCTGATCTCTTATTTCCTTCCTACTAAACTGAAAACAAAAAAGAAAGATCTTTTTACAAAAGGGGGCTCCTCATGATCTTCCCTCCATATCACCAACTCTCATTGATTTTCATTGAATTACATTCAATTACAATAAATGGGCAATCTAATCTGCATTGGATTGAGATACCCATGCTGTCAGCCATTAAGGCGACACTATCTGCAGCCTTCTCATGACATGGCATAGCCTTGCCAAATATTACAAACATTAAATTTTCATTCAATTATACATTTCAAATTTTTCAAATGAGAGGGTTGGTGCCTCTCTCCTCTTGAATGCGTTTTGACGTGCTTCTTTGCTGGTGCTTTTGCTAGCATCGAGAGATTCTCCTGCATCATAGATGGATATGTCTTATGCAACTATTTAAGTCTTTGGACAGGAAAGAAGGCTATACAATTTTTTTTTGATGAAATACATGGTGAGTAGCAATGGCAAGTCTAACAATCATCCAATTTACTCTGTTTATATTGATATTGGCTCTACCAATTTTTATAATGATTTCTGTTTTGAGAAAGATGATCAAAGTGATCCCAAACATCAACAAGCATAACAAATTTCATATCAGAAGAATAATGAATAAGATGGGTTGTGTAACATGGACTTTTATGGATTTGTCAGCAAAGAGGGAACTTGAGCAGGTTTTTGGATTAATCCTCCAAAGTGTGCTTCAAAACTTTGTTCCTTTAAGTTGGTATTTGACTATACAAATAATGTGGATGAGTATGAGGAATTGATATTGGGCCTAAACACTTTGAAATATTTGGGGGTAAAATAATATCTATACATGGAGATTCTGAGCTAGTAATAAATCAAATTAAAGGTGTTTATCAAACCAAGCACCCGAGGATGATGGAATACAAAAATGCAGTCTTGGATATGTTGGAATATTTCATAGAATATGATGTTTCACTGATACCAAGAGGACAAAATATGATTGCATATTCTTTAGCTACTTCATCCTGCCTTTTCAAAATCCCCATACATCCAAACAAAAAGTATGATATTGAATTAAAACACAGGCCAACAGTACCTGATAATGTCAAGTACTCACAGGTGTTTGAGGATGATCAAAATGTTATCATGTTTCTCCAACTATCAAAAGAATTTGCAAATACCCATATTGATGAGGAAAATATTTTTGATCAGGATACAAAAGAAGGTACCTTTTCAAATTCAGATGATTATCTAAATCAAGTTGTTGGTAAGGATATTGTTCAGCTAAAAAATAATGTCATTCCTAAAGGTTTTGTTCCACTAGATTTTTTTTTTTTTATAATAATGATGTGGAAAAGTATCCTAAAGTAACTCCAAATGAAAGTGAGGTGGAATAATGCAATATTGGGACAAAAAATGAGCCAAAGTTCATAAAAATTTCCAAATCTTTGACTCCTGATAATAAGGGGAGGTGTGTTCAATTAATGAAGGAGTTTTCAAATGTTTTTTCTTGGATTTATGAAGACTTGAAGGTATATGACACAAGAATAATACAACATGTCATTCCACTGAAAGAAGGTCATAAACCTTTCAAACATAAACTAAGGAGGATTTACCACTGATTGAAAAGGAAGTAAGAAAATTGTTTGAAACTAATATCATTGTTTCCTTGAGGTTTTCTAAGTGGTTGGCTAACCTTGTTCCTGTCAAAAAGAAAAATGGTGAAATCAAATTGTGTGTGGACCTTAGGAATTTGAAGAGAGTCTCCCTCAAAGACAATTGTCCCCTTCCCAAAATGGATTATAATTTGCAGAAAGTTGTTGGATCATAGAGAATATCAATTCTGGATGGTTTTTTCAGGCTACAATCAGATTATGGTGCATCCAGATGATCAGGAAAAGACAACTTTTACTACACCACGGGGTACATTTATGTATGCAAAGATGCCCTTCAGATTGATGAATGCAGGGGAAACTTTTCAGAGGGCTATGGATATATATTTTGTAGAAGAAAAGGACAGGTTTGTTGTTATATACCTGGATGATATTACAATTTTTTCTGGATCTGATGATGATCATTTTAAGCATTTGAAGAAGGTTTTCCAAAAATGCAAAAAGTTTGGTATTTCTCTAAATCCTAAAAATTCAAATTTTGGGATGCAAGAGGGAAAGCTGTTGGGCGATGTCATTTCAAAGGAGGGAATCAAGATAGATCCTGGTAGGGTGGCTACAATCCAAAAAATTAATATCCCTTGGAGTAAAAAAGAGGTAAAATATTTTGTTGGAAGGGTGAATTTTTTGAGGTTTATTCCTAACCTCACACAAATTATAAAGCTTATTACCAGCACGTTGAGGAAAGGAAGTGAAATAAAATGGATAGTAGAATAAATAAATTCCTTTGATGATATAAAAATGGCATTAACCAAGGCACCAATTTTAGCTAGTCTAGACTACCCAAAGGACTTCATCATATTTTCCTTTGCCTCATAAAATACCATTCCAGGGGTCCTATTGCAGAAAAATGAACAACAATTGGAGAAGCCCATAGCTTACTATATCAAAACTTTGAGGGATTCTCCATTGAAATAAAATATCATGGAGAAGAAAGCATATGCATTGGTGAAATATTTAAAAAAGTTTAGAGTGTATGTTTTGCATTCCCATATTGTTTATTTTCTGCCTAATAATGTTGTAAAAGATATTTTGACTTAGAGAGATCCTAAAGGAAAAAGAGGCAAATGGATAGAAATTTCGTTGGAATATGATTTGGAGATAAATCCTACAAAACTGATCAAGGGTCAAGGACTTGCCAAGATGATGACTCAGTCAAATTATGATGTGTTGGGGATAACTTTTATTGCAGAGATGTTAGATAATTCAAAGGAAGAATTATCACCACATGTATCTTAGAATTTTCTTGAATCTCAATGGTATACTGATATCATATATGTTTTGCAAAACCTACAAACTCCTCCTGAATTGAGCAAAAATAAATCTAGGTTTTTAAAATTAAAGGCAACCAAATTTTGCATCCTTGATGGTTTTCTGTATTGGAAAGAACCAGGTGGGATTCTGTTGCATTTCTTATTTGATGATAAGGTGAAGAAAACTATAAAAGAGTTTCATAAGGGTGACTGTGTTGGGAACCACTATTGTAAATCCCTAGTGCATAAGATAATTAGAGAAATATTTTATTGGCTCGACATTTTTTCTGATGTGTATAAGGAGGTTTCAAGTTGTCATGAATGTCAAATCTTTGAGGGGAAACAAAATTTGTTTCCCTTACCTTTGAAACCAATTTTAGTTGAGGCACCATTTCGACAATGGGGATTTAATTTCATAGGTGAGATTCATCCATCATATTTATCCCAACACAAATGGATATTGACAACTACATATTATTTGATTAAGTGGATTGAAGCAGTTTCAAATAGACAAGTTACTGATACTATCCTCATTCAGTTTTTGGAAAACAATATTTTGTCCAGGTTTTGCTATCCTACCAGAATAATAATTGATAAGGAAACAACCTTCAAATATAAGAGAATGGTAAAATTTTGTAGTGATTATAACATAAATCTTAGCCTTTACACAACATATTATCCACAGGGAAATGGATTAGTTGATTCATCCAACAAAAGTCTGACAAGAATCATCAAAACATTTTTGCACGAAAAAAAAAATGCCTAGCATAAGAAACTCATATATGCACTATGGGCATATAGGATCACCACAAAGAAATCTATTGCTACTTCACCCTTTTAGCTTGTGTATGGAACATAGTTAGTGTTTCCCACTTCTGTGGGGTTTCCAGTTATGAAATTGATGCAGGAACAAGATGCATAGACAAATGGAATTCAAAGAATAATAAATCAGCTTATTCATGTTCAACAAATGAGAGAGGAGGTGTTCAACAACACTCAATTGTTATAGGATAAAATGAAAAAGGTTTTCGATAAGAAAACAAAGTCTGATGATTTTAGGATAAATGATCTAGTGTTGAAGTGGGATGCCAGGAATGAAGATAAGGAGAAGCATGGAAAATTTGATCACCTTTGGCCGAGACAGTATAGAATTGTGGCTTACCACGGAAACAATTGTTTCCTATTACAGGAGCTGAATGGAGATTTCCTGGGTGGAGGTCTTGTCAATGGCAGGTTTCTGAAGCACTATGTCACATAAAGCAACTCAATCTTTCACTTCATTATATATATATCCATTTTAATTTTAAATTTGCAGGTGTAGACAATATTCTAAGGAATTTCAAGCCTGAGGTGAAGGCCCTAAGATTCTGATGGGTGCTATCAGTTGTGCTTAAATTTCAATTTAATTTTGTACTTCAATAAGGCTTAATAGTCAAAGTATGTTGAGTTTTGGTCTATTTGTCAGCTGTGAATAAAGCCCAATGGATAGACACTAGTCTGTAGGTTCTTTGTCAGCTCACAGGGAGCCTTCCATCCCCATTGGAGCCTATGTTAGGGTTCACTAATGTGAATAAATTTAAATTCAGGTCATATATGTTTATTGAGTTTCAAAGTCATGACTTGGTATTGTAAAGACCAACACATGAGTCAATTAAAAGTGTGTGTGTGTGTGTGTGTGTGTGTGTGTGTGTGTATATATATGTTGAGTCTTGTCAGTATAACACTTATGTATTCCTTGGTCTTGAGTCATTTTTTTATAAGATCATACATTTTGTTTAGGAGGTCTAAAAGGATGAATTATGTCAAGAAGGATGTATTGGTAATGTATGCTTAGGCAGTCAAGGGTCACTAGTCATGTGTTTTGTAAAATCAATCTTGCATCATTTCAAAGATCAAAGTAATGTCAAAAGGTTATCATGGTAATGTAAAAATGTGATATGGCACGCACTTGAGTATTTTCAAGTTGTATAATGCTATTGTAATATTGTACTACTTGGACAAATAGTTTTACTCCATCATTGCAAAATTTGTTGCGAAAGTTCCTAGAGTTTCGCAGTGAGCACTTGTCATGATTATTTTGATCTCATCGTGTAATCATCATAGTTGGATTGCATTTTAGGTGTGAAGGGGACAAGTACACATGCCTAGCATATAAAATAACCTTCTCCCTCATTCAAAATCATTCCTAGCCATCATAAATCCCTAAAAAGTTTTTCACTGCGAAAGTTCCATCACACTGCAAAACCATCTGTCCATTCCAGCACACTATGAAACTGCTTTGGACGCTGTGAAACTGCTCCGTTCGCTGTGAAATCCATGTTCTATGTTAAGTTCTGAATGAAAATATTGTAAATTGTTTTTTCCTGATGCATTTTTGTTCGTAGTGACTCTCAAATATTGTGACATCTCCTGCTATGCAGCACTATACGAGTTTAGTATGAAACCCTAATTCTTGCAACAAACCCTAGTGCTATTTAACCCTAGCTACCATAAGTTTTGGGATATTGTTTTTCTGTCAAAAGAGCAGCTTTATTTCATCACATAATGGCAGAAACAACGCTTGTGGAAATGAAAAGATACAACAAGGGTGGAGAAGTTTGCAGGCTCGAACTTCAAGGAATGGATTTGATCAACTCATACCCAATGTGCATAACCTATTTTTAGCAAGTTGGGTGTCTCACCTTTTGTGAGAGGTTGTAGGGATACAACACTGAGGTGGTGAAGCAAGTTTCTTTGAAATTTTAAGTAAATAAAACCATAATTGAACCCGTCGAGTTCCAGGTGTCAGAATAGACTATTGCTGCTACAACAAAGATGCCTGCATAGGGAGACATGTGGTTTAAAGGCATGTCCCTAGACTTCTCTTTCTGCAATGACTACTTTAAACCTCAGCATCAAGATGAAGACCTAACAGTTGGAGCTCCAAGGAAACACTTGCTTGAGCCCTTTCATAAGATTTTGAGGCTTATTCAAAGGTGCTTTACCTATGAAGGACATTTCAACAAGGTATACAAGTACCACATTAGAATACTGATGCACTTTACTAGAAAGAAACCCCTAAACTTTTCTTATTATCTATACAAGAGCCTTGGAAAGATGGAAGACATGGTACAGACCAAGACCAAGAAGATTGACATTAGCATGTTCCATTTCTCCCTTATAAAACTCTTAGTGCTAGAAGAGATTAATAAGACCAATATTCAGTGGGAGTCATTCTTAGCCTTAGCAGGATTTCCTTGAGAGATTACTATCCCCAAACAAATAAAAGTCCATCTTCTTCAGCTGCGAGGGTAGTTTCAACAAGACTTGAGAGTTTTAAAGGGAAGTAGAGTAAAATATTACTTGAAAAAAGTAAAGGAAATGAGGCAAGTGCTCCTAAAAATTCTGAAAGAAAAAATAACGGCAAGAAACTTGTCTTCACTCCTGAAGAAACTGAGAAAATTGTAGAGATTCCTGTTAGCCAAGGAAAAAAGAGGAAGAGCATGGTAGTGGAGGAAAATAATAAGAGGAATTTAACTAAGTCTAATGTCAAGAATCTCTCCCTAGCAGAGAAAGATATTGTTGAATCCCCTATCCAACATATGGCTGCAGAGACTATTGAGATACAATCTACAATAGGGAATGATGGAACATTGCAGGGACTAAGAAAGAAGCTCAAAAGGGCACACAATACCATAACACAGATGAGGGTTGAGAAAATAATAATGCTTAAGAAGGTTTCTAAAAACCTTGAATTTTTTGAGGAGGCCCTTGAAAAATACAAGAGAATGGTAACGTGATACTTGCCTCGGCACAGGGAGATCAAACACCTCTATCAACAGAACAAACTCCTGAAGGTAGAAAATAGAGCATTGAAGAAAACGTTGTGGCAACAGAAAGAAGAGGCTAAAAGGAAGTTAGATTTATTGGCTCAAGAAACTTGTGAATGAAATGTGGGTGGTCAGGAGCTTCTTTCAGTTTTGTTGCATTTTTGGTTACATACATGTTTAATTAGCAGACCAGATTCTGATTTGCAACCAGAGAATATTTGGAGTTTTGTTTTTTTTCACTTCATGGAAACATTTTGAGCAGTCAATTTGATATTTTGTGGAGTATCAAGCTTATACACATATGGTTAGACTCCTAACCACCTTTCACACAAAAAACAAAGTAAAACAAGTAATTACTGGTATGTATAGAACTCTCGCAATGTCATATCTGTTAGTCACCATTTTTTTTGTGTGTGAAATCTAGATTGCAGAATGTAGAGGGACGCTAAACTAGTTTGGAATCTTGATAAACTAGGAAAGGGGATAAATATGGCAGGGAGAGGATAAATCTGGCAGGAGCACAAAGCTGATCGGTCCCGACGCATCGCAGATCGCGATTTCTCAAAATCAACAACTGAGAATGATATCGGGGGGAGAAGTTGCGCAGGGGTGAATTTTGGAGAGTGGGCTTGAAATTAAAACCAAGGTTTTTGTTCATGGTTATGTGGCACCACCAGGTTCATTTTGGGATGAAAATCCGGTTTCCTCAAACCACTTTCCCATCCCCCCGAAAAGCGCAAAAGTATAAAATGGCGTTTTGTCATTTAATTTATTTTATGTTGAATGCTAGACCGTTAAAACTTGGTGCGACCACCATTCTTCAACTGCAGCTCAACAATGCACCAAATGCACGCCATTTCGACTCATTTCTAGGTATTTTTCATCAGAACCATGGATCCCATCATAACCTTAGTAACATAACAAGATCATGTGGAAAATGAAGAAGCCCTAATTGACTGAGATTCAAATATTTTTGATACCAAAATCATTATTTCGCCTATCTCTGTGTCCAGGAGAAACCTGTCCAATAAAGTAGGAAGATGTATACCATTCCTCGAAGCAGTCCAGGCCACCATAGTCCCTTATGCTGTCGAAATTTCTTTCCCATTTCCCAAATTTATAGGTTGGTGCATCAAACAATATTGCCATGAAGAAAGAGTCATCATGAATAAATGAGGGTCCGAGATCTTATGTAGAATAGAGAGTCTGTCATTGTTCCCTCAGTATACCAGAGTCTTTTTGTACAATTTATGAACCATTCAATGAAGAGAAGATGATAAGGATATATAGAGAATGTCCATCAGAGGTCCGAGATCTGTTTTTACAGAGATTTATCAAACCTGAACATTTTTCAGAGGGTCTATCTTTGCCAATGAATGTGAATATAATGGTTATTGAAGTCCAATGGGTATGCTCCCTATTGATTCAAGTTTTATGTCTAGAAAATTACAAATATGTGGTTGAAGTCATGCTTGGTTTCCTTTTGACCTTTTTAAGTCAGAGTCTGGTCTGTCAGTCCATATCAGTTTTCAATAGTTCCTAGCTGATAATATCCATAATCAACAAGTGAATTTTCCTTCTCTAATACATTTCAGATACTAAACATATCTGTTGAGAAATTTCTTGGAAACCAACAAGAGGTAATTTCCTGAAGAAGCATTTGTGTCAACTAAGTGTAAAAGAATTACATTACTTATCTTCATAAACAAAGTCATATCTAGAGTTTATAGTTTAATTTTCAATACCAGCTTACCTAGAGTTTTGGATGACATGAGGAGCTATCTACAACCAAATCTAGGGAAAAGAGTGGGGGATTGGGTACTATTCATGCACTCAACAATAATCTGGGTTTATGGTTGCCATGAATCCCCTTACCTATTGCCTATTTTTTTGACCCCTAGAATCTTTGCCCTTGAATTCATCAGGCAAAGAATTATATCTGAGACATAGAATTTCTTGAAGTTGCTAAAAGCCTCCAACCTCAAGTTACCTTTTATCATTGGACCCTTCATTGTCAAAACTAGATCATGCTTGTGTCAAGTTCAAGCAAAGCTCAAAGAGTTTGTTTTTTCACAGCTACAGGGAAGAATATATGATCCACACCAAATCATATCCAAGAGAAGATTGATAACAAACATGCCCCTTATGAGCATGAAAAGGTTGAGGGTTTTGATAAGATGGAAAATCTATACTTTTGTATTGATATGGAAACAATATTACAACCAACTCAAACACATCAAGTGGAGGAAAACCTACAACAAAGTCAAATACAATGAGCTTCTCAAAAATTGATAGTAAAAGTTCCTAAGATAAGTGTTTACAAGAAGAGAAGCAATTCAGAGGCCATGGGATTCAGTGACCACCAAATTTCCCCAAAGAAGATGAAGATTACATAGTCTACATAAATAGTGGATTTAGAATCATAAGATCCCAAAGAACAAGTCAATCTAGATATGGTGGAAAGTGGTACTATCACTGTAGAGGTTGAGAAGGAAAGAAAAATACAAAGTGAAGGTAGCTCAAGAACCTTTAGGAGCAAGAAACATATCTTTTATAGACCATCTGAGGTAGTTTATCAATCTAAAGAAGATTTGTCAAAATAATATGATGAGAAGGGAAACATAGCTCTGGGTGAGATGAGGGATTTAGTCCCTAAAGTGGAAAAAATTTCTCAGCATAAATCTTCTCTGTTCACAGTAATGGATGTTAAAAATAGGACCTTTAACATTGCAGTTGCATATGAATACAAATTCTCTAAGATAAATATAAGATATGACAACATTAGTTCTCCAGACAAGGTCAAATTCCATAAGAATACTTGTGATATGTTGTATTCTGATCACCTGAGTTTAATCTTGAAGAATTCATAACTGTTATCTTATGCAATGAAATTGGAAGGAAAGTTGAGGCAAGGAAAAGCATCTAGCAGAGCTTGGAAGACTCGGGTCAAGAGGCTAGAATATGAAGGCCCCCAAGGGTTGAAATCCTCATTGGATGAGAAATACAAATTAATTCAAAGTTTTAAGAATAAATTGAAAATGTCTGTTACAGAGCATTCAAAAACAACAGAATTGGTTGCTCTAGAACAATAAAAGGAAACACTTTGTCAGGAGACATTGGAATACAAAGCTAGGGTGTTGTATCTAGAATGTGAGAAGGTGAAATGGTCACAAGAGTAGACATAACTACTAAACAAAGCCATAACTACATCTCCTACTGCAGAAGTTGGGTCAAACACTGAAGGACTTGTCCAGGCTATGTCACAAGTAAGCTTGAAAGAAGGAGAAATCAAAGGGCTGAAAGGAAGCATAGAGAAATTGAAGCAGGAGATGAAGGCAACGGATGAAAGAATGGATCAATTTAAAAAGGAGAATGAAGTCTTGTAGGAAAGAATAGATAAATTAAAGATGATTTTAAGAGGGAAAGGCTTGTTGCAGGGGACCAATCATATCATCTGGGACTCTATAGTTGTTGAAGCTTCCAAGTTTAGAGTATATTTGAATTTTATTAATGATAAAGACAATATAGCCATCACAACCTGAAGCAGGTGCACTTTTGTAAATGAAACTTTAGTAAAGAAACCATCATAATGGGCCCATAATTCCATAAATCTACTCAATGTTGTTCATACTGCTGACCTTCAGACTATTGGGGTTAAAGACAGAACTACATTGATTATCTGGGCTAGGAGGGTTATTGCTAAACATAACCTATTAAAATAAGTCCAAACTAAGGCAACACTGATGGAGCAGAGAGTACAGGAGTCGAAAGATTTGTTTGAAGATTTGTTTTATCAAAGGTCTTCCACCATTTTGGGATAGTAAGGGAAAATTGTATGATCAGGAAGAATACAATGCTCGTTTGACTCCATGCAAAATGGATCACTCCAAGTTCGAAACCCTGGAGGAAAATATGAAAGGAGATACATTAGTGGAGCATCTGATTATAGAATTTGAAATTATGAATCAGTTCAAAGAAGTCAAACTTGGACTACCAGTCATGTCATATGGTTCCTGCATTGACTTGGAAATTCTGATTATGATATTCCTTCTGAATTGCAATGGAAGGAGATAGTATGGATAGTTAAGAAAAAATGGAGCTTTCCAGGGTCCCTTAAATGATATCCCGATGTCACCAAAGATGGCAGATCATGTGGAAGACCAGATCAGAACAAGTGGAAAAGAACGAGATTGAAGCACCAAAGGAGCCAGAAACCGGGTTCAAGAAACGTTTTCCTGCTGATCATTGTAATCGGTTTCAAAAACAAAACTGTTCCTCGTAATCAATTTGATCAATTTCAAAACCAAAACGTTTCTTTCCAATCAGTGTAATCGGTTTAAAAACTGAAACGTTTCATTTTAATCATTGTAATCGATTTCAAACCGAAGGAACTCAGCTTGCATAAATATTAGGAGTTTCAAATGTATTAGGAGTTGGCAGAAGTGCAAGGGCACAATTTTAGCTATTTGGAACTTTAATGTATTTTTTTAAGCTGAATAGAATACACATGCAAATGTCTTGAAGTTTCCATGAAAATATTCCAATGGTGGTGGTCTGCGTTTTTTCTTCTCTCTTTGTATGTATTTCCTGTGTTCCTGATTTCATTTTCACTATTTTATGTTTAAATTGGATAGTTAAAGGCCCATAATTCATCTTGTGATGCTCTCGGCTAAATCAATTTAAACTATGTTAAGTTCTTCATAACTAAGTCAGAATTCATTTATTTAATGCTCTGATATAGTTATATGTTTTTCCTTTCTTCTTAGTACACTCTGCAAATTACAATTTATAACTTAGATTTATCGCCTCATTTAGCCTTTATCCTTTGGAGAGTTCTACCAACCAGTCAGTGCTTCCATTCATTTTTAGAAGTTTGAATCCATAACACTAATTGTCGCTCCTCTTCCTTGCCAACAAAATTATAAAAAACCCTTCAAAGAAACTAAACCTAGCCATTGAATTGTTAAAGATAACTCTTCTATTAAAGACCAAGTGACAAGAGAGAGCCCTATTTGAGATGAGCATGATAGTACCCATCTCTAAAGTGGCTTGCAGGTTACCTTTTTCATTTTTTTTATCAGTCGAATAAATTTACAGAGTGATAACATTTTGGCGCCGCTGCCGGGGACGAAACTGGATATTTTCCCTGGGTAAAGAACAATTTAAAGCTTCAAATTTGATTCCCGAGGGTGAAAGTGGATCAAACACCTTATTGGTTGAGACTAAATATACCCTGGTGACTCCATTATAAAGAGACCAGTATCATAAAGTAGTTTGAGAAGAAATCTTGGCTCCCAAGAGAATTCATACTAGAAGAAATCCAAACCCAGAAGCAATAATCCATGTGTTTGATCTTGAGAAAATTGTACACAAATGAAAAGAAAGGCCAATAAACGCAATTTTTTTTCTAGGCAAAAATCCATCTTTTCCCAAAGATGGAGTAAAAAGCATTGAATACCTTGATTTTGACTTGAAATTTGAGAAAACTATGTTCAGAACTAGATCTGAATCCAATTTGAATGAAATCATCTTTAATGAGAAGAGGTTCCAAGATTTAATTTCATCTTCCTCTATTAGATCCGCTATGATTCCTACTCATAACAATCATCCACTTCAAGTTATTCCTGCAGCTATGACAACTAGGTTTCTCCCCCTTGTTTTACCTTCTCAGTTACATGATTTACTCCATGACTATAATCAGAGGATTAAGTTGTATGATGCTGAAAGCAATGTGTCAGCCCAAAACTCTTAGACTAGTTCAATGAATTTGTGGACCTAGAAGAAGTAGATTATGAATATGAAAAAATGAGGCTGTTTGCAAAAAGTCTCACAGGTGAAGTAAGAAAATGGTTCAGAGCTCTCCCAACAACAAGTATCCCATATTTTTCATCCTTTGAAACAAGTTTTCTTTCAAAGTGGGGTGATAATAAAAATCCCCTTCAGTTGCTAACTCAGTACAACAACATGAAAAGGTGACCTGATGAAACAGTACAAGAGTTTTCAGCTAGATTTATGAAAGTTTACAACTCAATTCCTACTGAAGTAAAACCTCCTCCTAGGGCTACTCAACTTATATATGTTGATTTATTTGAAAGTGATTTTTCTTTGTTGTTAAGAGAAAGAATATCAAATTCACTATATGATATGATGAGTGATGTAATATAAGTTGAAGTAAGTCTAATGGCTTCAAGAAAGATCAAATATAATTCTGAAAAATAAATAAACAAGGTTCAAGATAAGGCATAACCTTCAACCTCACATTCATCAGAAGAGAGATTTGAATTGATGATGAAGACCATGGAGAAACTCATGGAAACCATGTCATTAGATAATAATCCTAACACCCAAGAGCGGGCTGATTTTCCACCCATAAATCAAAGGAGAACAACATTTACACAGATCAGACAAAGAGACCAGAGGAACCAGGGTGATCAGTAAATAAGACCTCATTTTCAAAAAAATTATGTAAATGAAAATTTTGATGAAACTTTTGAAGAGAATATGCATTGTTGTGATGGTGATGAAACATAGGTGTTTTTAACTAAAGAAGAACATGATTAGTTTGTGTATGAAAATGATATATTCATGCAGGAGAATGATGAAAGGTTGTCAGTGGAAAGGGATGACTTCTAGAAAGGACTGCAGAATTTCATCATGGAATTCCATAAACAATATAATCTTCAAAGAAAAAAGGTGTCTGCAAATCCTCCAAAGGGAAATCCTACCAAAGAATCTCAAAATAATGCACCTTCTTCAAGTCATCCTAAGAAGGAATTTGTTGAAAAGGATGTTGTGGGGAAAGCAAAGCAAAAGGAAGAACCTCCAAAGAAAGTATTTTCACCAAGAAAGGATACAATCATCAAAGAGGTAGAAAAAACCTCATCTTCCTTTAACTTTGAAAGTGATATGGCCAAAATTAAAATCTTTGTTCCATTCAATGAGATGATAAAAAATAGAGAATATAGAAATCAGATCATTAAGATTCCCAAGATGGAAGAAACTTCTCATACTTTAAATATACAAGATGATCATCCTTGCATCTTGTTTGGCCCACGTGTAGAGGAGAGTAGTGATGCTGATGAGGTCCCTCCTTTCTATGTTAGCCTGAAGATTCATGAGATGACTTTGCACAATGCTATGATAGATTCAGGAGAATCCCATAATCTAATGCCCAAGGTGGCCATGGACCAATTGGGTCTGGACATTACAAGGCCTTACAAAGAACTTTTCTCCTTTGATTCAAGGAAGGTGAAGTGCCTGGGCCTAATCAAGATCTGGTGGTATATTTCTCTCAAATTCCAACAAAAAATATGGTCATGGATGTGGTGGTTGCTGATATCCCTCCTTCATTTGGCATGCTGTTATCCAGATCATGGGTTGCAAAGTTGAAAGGGAATTTGCAAATGGATATGTCATATGCCACTATCACTGTTTTTGGCCAAGATACGTGGTTGTACAAGGAAGTTTTTCTCAAGTACATGGTCAGTAACAAATCCCATCCAAACAACCATCCCATTTACTCTATGGAGACTGAGATTGGTTCTTCCATTTTCTTTAATGATTTGAGTTTTGAAGAGAAGGTGCCAAAGACTGATATGACTTCCAAAGATAAATCTGATCAACAAACTGAGGAAGGTTCAAATCAACAAAACAGTGCAGAAAATGAGATGTGGAACATGATCTTTGATGGAGCTATCAGTAGAGAAGGAGCAAGAACTAGTGTGTGCATTAAACCTGATTCAAGTGGATATCGGTGGCCACCCACCTTTTCCAATTGGCTCAAAACAATTTTCTGGCAATTTTGGTAATTTACTATTTTTGGTAGTTTTTCGAGTCTTGAACTTCCAAAGCCGTTTTGAGGCCCTAAACGATGTTTTTTGGGCATCAATCGATCGATGTAAGTCCACATGACATTTTCTATCAAAAGTTGTATTCCTCGAATATATCTTTCTAATGATGTATCGTATGCGTCAAACAAAGATCGTATGCAAAAATTACGACCCTGTGAAGTTGATGTACTAACTTACCCAAATGGGGCCCACATGACTTTTGGCACTTCATCTCCTAGAGTTAGGTTTTTTGACATTCCTATTTATTTAAAAATGCCTTTAGAGCCTCATTGTAATCATCTTCTTGCGAATGCAAATAGCCATCACATCTCTTCTCAGAGATAAGCTTCCACCATTCTAGTGAGTCTTTCACTCTGTACATTTCTTTCATTAATAGAAATCATGTATTACTGTATTTCTATGTTTATGGTTGCATATCTGATACGTTTCTGTTATATTATTGGATATCCGTGATATCTCTGTGCATTTATTTATTATATCTCCTCTCTCATTTCATGCCGAAAATAATCTGGATCAAACCCCCCTAGATTGAGCAGAAAACTTTCTTCTTGTAAGCTTGCTTTTGATTGCACAAATAACATGGCTGGATATGAGGCATTAGTGTTGGGATACTTTGAAAGAAATGGGTGTTAGGAGGATAATTGTACATGGATATTCTGAGTTGATTATAAATCAGGTAAAGCGTATATATCAAGCAAATCATCCCACATTAAGAGCATATAGGAATATAGTGCTTGACCTTCTTGAAAATTTTTCAGAATATAGTCTCTCAGTGATTCCAAGGGGTCAGAATAAGATTGTTGATTCTCTAGCTACTTCTGCCTTAGCTATCAAAATTCCAATTTTTCCTAATAGAGGATATGATATTGAGGTCAAGCACAGGCCAACAGTACCTGATAATATTAAGTACTAACATGTTTTTGAAGATGATAAACAAGGAGAAAGTTTCCTTAAGCTGGATGGTGGATTTTCAAATTTGAATATTGATGAGGAATATTGTTGTGAAGACGAAGATGCAGATGTGTTCGCAAATGATGAATATTTCAAGAATCATATTGCTGGTAAGGATATAATGAAACTAAAAAATAAAATCATTCCCAAAGGTCTGGTCCCATTAAAAAAACTCTTTGACAACAATGATGTAGCCAGGACTCTTAAAATTACCACTAATGATGAATATGTTGAATGTTGTAACATTGGGACTCAGGAATATCCCAAGATCATCAAGCTATACTAGACACTTATCCTAGAGGTCAAGCAAAGGTATATCAATTTAAAGAAAGAATTTCCTGATTTTTTTATATGGAGTTATGAAGATCTAAAGTTCTATGATACTAAGGTGATTCAACATGTGATTCAAATCAAGGAGGATCACAAAAATTTCAAGGAGAAACTAAGAATAATTAATCCTTTTCCACTGCCATTGATTGAAAAGGAGATAAAGAAGTGGTTTGAGGAAAAGATCATACGGTCTTTGATATTTTATAAGTGGGTGGAAAATTTGGTACCTGTCAGGAAGAAGAGTGGAGAGATCAGATTATGTGTGGAATTTTGGAATCTGAACATGGTATCTCTCAAGGAAAATTACCTACTTCCCAATATGGATCACATTCTGCAGAAGGTGGTTGGTTCTCAAAAAATATCAATGCTGGATGGTTTCTCTGGGTACAACCAAATCATGGTACATCCTTATGATCAGAAAAAGACAACCTTTACAACACCATGGGGCACCTTCATGTATGCCAAAATTCCTTTTGGGCTCATGAATGCATGAGCAAATTTCCAAAGGGCTATGGGTATAGCCTTTGCTGATGAGAAAGATAAATTTACTGTTATTTAGTTAGATGATATCACTGCATATTTAGTATCTGATGAAGAACATCTTAAACATCTAAGGAAAGATTTTTAGAAATGTAAGAAGTTTGGCATCTCATTGAACCCCAAGAATTCTAATTTTGGCATGAAAGAGGGAAAGTTGTTTGGTCACATTATTTCAAAGGATGGAATAAAGATATATCCTAGTAGAGTTGAAGGAATCCTTAAAATTGGCACACCTAGAAGCAAGAAAGAAGTACAATCTTCCCTGGGGAAAGTAAATTTTCTGAGAAGGTTCATCCCTAATCTGGATGAAATCATAAAGAATATCACTAACATGCTCAGGAAAGGAAGTGAGATAAAGTGGACTCCTGAAGATAGAAAGTCTTTTGAGGATATTAAAGTGGCATTGAACAAATCCCCAGTGTTGGTCATTCCAAAGTTTTCAAAAGACTTTATATTGTTTTCTTTTGCCTCAGAACACACCATTCTTGGTGTTTTGTTACAAAAATACGAACAGAACTTTGAGAGGCCTATAACATACTATAGAAGGATATTGAGGGAGTCCCCATTAAAGTATGATATCATAGAAAATCAGGTATATGAACTAGTTAAGTCCCTAAAGGAGTTTAGAGTTTATATATTTCATTATCATAACGTTGCTTATGTGCCCAATAGTTATGTGAAAGACATTTTGACTTAGCCTAATCTTGAGGGTAAAAGGGGCAAGTGGATAGCTATGTTGTTGGAGTATAACCTCGAGATCAAACGTGCAAAGTTGATTAAGGGGAAGGGGCTTGCAAAGCCGATGGCATAGTAAAATTGTGAGGTCTTGGAAATTAATTTCATTGCTGATTTATCAACAGATTCAAAAGAAGAAAAGGTCCCTTAGGTATCCCAAAAATTCCTTGACTCCCCATGGTATGTTGACATTATTTATGTGTTGAGAAATTTGTAGGCTCCTCCTGAATTGAGAAAAACCAAGGCCAGGATTTTGAAGATAAAAAAAGAAAAGTTTTGTATTCTAAACCAATCTATGTATTGGAAGGATCCAGGTGGGATTTTGCTGAGTTGTTTACTGGAGGAAGAAGTGGAAAAAACCATCAAAGAGTTTCATAAAGGTGATTGTGTAGGGAACCGTTATTCAAAAAATACTGTGCACAAAATATTGAGAGCAAGTTTCTATTGGCCTAGCATTTTTTTTTATGTTTACAAAGAGGTTTCAAGCTATCATGAATGCCAAATTTTTGATGGGAAGAGAAAACTGTAGCCTTTTCCTTTGAAACCTATCTCAGTTGAAGCACCCTTTATACAATGGGGCCTTGATTTCATAGGAGAAATTCATCCACAGTCCTCAGCTCAACATAGGTGGATACTAAAAGCCACATACTAAACCAAGTGGATTGAAGCAGTCCCCACAAGGTAAGCCACAGATACTGTTATCATTCAGTTTTTGGAAAACAATATTTTGTCTATATTTGGTTGTCCAATTAAAATCATTACTGACTATGCAACAACATTCAAGTCAAAAAAGATGGAAAAATTCTGCATTGATTACAATATAACTCTTGGCCATTCCACAACTTATTACCCCCAAGGTAATGGGCTAGCTAAGTGTTACACATAAAAATTACTCACTTCCATGATGAACTATTGTCGTCATTACAAGTGTCGCATTTTGGCCACAAAGTGTCGCAAGTGTTGCAAACATCATACTGCCATATCACCTATGTCGTGTCTCTAACGACATCAAAGGGACACTTAAGACACCTTCAAAGTTTGGTTTAAGGAAGAGAAATCATTTGATGAAGAGTACAAAGCATTTTCCATGAAGAAAACCGCTTAAAAATCAATTTTGAAGGCCAACGGTCCCCTACCCACTATCAGGGAGTGCCAACGCTCCCTACCCTTCCTTGGGGGAGTGTTCCAGCGCTCTGTGCACCCTTATAGGGGAGCGCTAGGATTTTTTAAGGAAACTTTCAGCAACGCTCCCCTACCCACTGTCAGGGAGTTCTAGTGCTCCCTACCCTTTTTTGGGGGACTGTTGCAACACTCTGTGTCCCATTTTGAGGGAACACTGGGATGTTTGAGGAAATCTTGGGCTGTTGAGGAAAATTAAGGAAAAATCCCTCTCATCTCTAGAGTTGGTTGGATTCGAATCTAAGGTCAAGGATGGATCTTAGGGAAGATACACAACTGATGGAGAAGGATCCTCAACCTATCCCAAGAATATCTAAGGTGGATGGGTCTCTCCAAGCTTATATAAGGAGGCCTTCTCATGGTGAAAAGCACATGGAAGTTTAGAGGCATAAAACTTATTATCTAATAAGGGAGATTTATCAGTTAAAGTTACAGTCATTCTAATCGTGGAACATTTTGAGAAAGGGTCTATACAAAGAGAACTTGGTGTAGCTGTTGCATCTACATTTATGGTTGTAAGCACTTTTCTTTGTTTTCATTAATATAAATATGTGCTTGGTCTGTTTCCTTTAAGTTTGTGTATGTTTCATGAACTTGTTTCTTTTGATAGATCTATTATGAAGCTAATCATGGTAGAGTAGGAATTATGTTTCGTTGTTGCTGCTCATTGTATTGCAGGACCTTCTGAAAAACTTAGAGATCAAGTTCAGCCTGGATCGAGCAAGGAAAAACGTTATTCAAGGTATTTACCTTTCTTTCTTCTTCTTCCTTGAATAGTTTATCTTCATGAAAAGGAATGTTAGTGTCCACATTAGCACCTTTCTATCTTGGTTATAGGGGTCTAGTATCCAAGAGGAAATCCACTTGTCCACAGGGGGATTATCCTGTAACAGAAATTGGCGACTCCACTGAGGAGATCGAAGATTTCAATTTTGGTTTCCTTCCTAGATCTTGTTTTAGACTTTGCTCATTTTTTGATCTTATTCATACTATGTCTGTGATTCTTATATGTGTTGATTGGCTCTTTACTTCATCCTATACACTTTGAATTTCTGAGTTTCCTTGAGTTTTTGGATTTCTGGACATTTTTCTGAATTTTGAGAAGCTAGCGCTCCCCTGTTTCTGCTACCAGAATGTTGGTGCTCCCTTCCAAGCTTCCACAGGGCATTACAACACTCTGGTGCCCTTGACACTAGAGTGCTACTCTTTTTCTGTTAGAAATCTTGTAGGGAATTAGTCTCTGAGTCCATTTTTTGTTGTTTGCATTTGCTCAGAGTTATTACAACCTCTGTGTATCTTTTTTTTGGCCTTCAACACTTTGTTTTCTAAGAATTGATTACCTTTTATTTGGATTTTTTGACATTTCTTCTTTACTTTGAGTCACTCTTCTTCTTTCAAGATTTAGAGTCGATTTACTGCTTTCTCCTTTATCTGATTGTATGAAAGATATTGTAAGGAATTCAAACATATATGCACTATTCAATTTTATATTTGAAGTCATTTTCCCAAGCAATTCTTTGTTGTTCATCATCCATTAACCTTCTCCTACCTTCACTAGCAATTTCACCAATTTTCATGCATTCTGGGTGAGTTTTTGCATGGTTTTTGGCTCTTTTTTTGAGTTTCTGGGAGGACCAACACTCCCCTGTAGGCCATAATAGAGCGCCATAAATCCCATATAGTGTTTCAGGGAGCCTGTCAACACTCTTTGAACCCTTATGTTGGAGCGCTAATCTCTTGTTTGAGAGTTTTTGACTTCTTTTGCTTAGTCTTTTGTAGCCTATTTTGCAGAGATCTTTACCCAGAGTCTGTGGTTGGTTTGTGAAGTTGTTTGGATTGGTTTTTGATGGTTTTTGATTCTTACTCTCCCTATTGTCTTGATTGGAGCTTGAAACCTTTTTCAGAAATGTGAAATTGCCTTTTCTAGCTGCTTTTTGACAGGTCAGTTTTGAGTGATTTCTCTTTCTCCATATCATTTCTTGGATTCTTCTCTGCATTTTATTGTATTCCTTGAATTCTTGATTGGTTATAGAATACTTTATGGTGTTATTTATTTTTAGAACAAGTTTCTACTTGTTGTCTTTCATACCTCACTGCCTTGAGTGCATGCTTTGTTTGTATCCCTTTTGCTTCGTGTCTTTTGCATCTGCATATGACTCTTTCTCTTGATTGAAAGTAGTGGAGCATTGAAGGATTTGTATTTAATTTATGTATACGTCATAATCAAACAAAGAATATAAATTCATTTTTTCTTTTGGGTATTGAAACTAGCTTGCATTTGAAGTAGCGAAATTGCATGGTTTTTGGCTTTTTTGGGACATTGTGCATCTATAATGATGAGTGTTTTCTCCTTATCGTAGCATAGCTTTCATCGAAATGAAAAGATTGCATATTCATCTCTTTTCATAGCTTTCAAGTCGGTCAAAACACCATATTGTCCATGCCATTTTCCTTTTGAGTAACAACAACCTTAAAAATCAAGCGCTAAACTAAAATTGATTAGACATTTTTACATTTTATGGTAGCAAACCTACATTAGATTAGTTGTAGGGATTTGGAATAGGTGTGAAAAATAACTTTCCAAAGATGCAAAAAAACATAGGATCTTGTGTTAGGGAGTGGTGAAATCCAATTTCTACATTTTTTCCTAGGAATCCCTTCTCACACAAGGGTCAAACCTGAGGTCGCATTGAGACTAGCAGAGTTACTCACCCCACTTTGTTGGTCTTAGTGTAAATATTTCATGTATTATGGGGGTCTCTTGAAGGTATACCCACAATGATGAGTGGAAGCCTTTCAAGTTGATTTCGAGCTAGATACCCTTCCCTTGAACATGGATTGGACTGTCGACTATTTCCCTAGGCATCACTGTTGTAGTTGGTAACCTTAGTGGCCTATCTCTTTAGGGTATTTACACAAGGTGACTGTGGAGGGGAAAGTCTTCACGATACCTAGAATCGACGTTGGACAAACTCACTCGGGCACCTTGGAGGGTATACCCATGATTATGTGTGGGATCTTGCACCAAGGTGTAAGTCTGTTAAGAAGGTTGTCAATGTAACTTTTCCACTCACTCTATCTCATACCCTTCTTACTTTGTTCCCACGACGTTGGATTTCATCCCCAACCAATGTGCTCATTGTGAGAAGGTTTTTGTTTGCTTGTTTGCTTACTATATTTTTAGCGTGTGTTGTTTGTTCTCCCTAGCAGAATCTAGGTTGGATCTTTATTTTTTATGGCGTCAGTTCCCAGAATGACCAATGAAGGAACCCCTTTTCCAGGGGAAACCTTTGTTTTTCCATCTTACGGAAACATTGGTCCTCCTTACATCGCTACTTTGAGCCGTCCAGGTCTCAAAATTGGGTTACCAATATGGTTTTTTTCCACAGCAGTGATCTCGAATGCAGGTTCTTCAGATGTAAGCACACCACCCACACATCAACCTCATGTTGACATTTATCCTTCTTCACCCATCAGGTCTCCTTCCATTTTTCCTTCTTCACCTAGTGAAAGCTCTAAACTGAGTAGCCAGGTTGATAAGAAGAAGAAGAAACGAAAAGAGAATAAGAAAAACCAAAAAAGGACCAAGCCTCCAACCATATCAAATGTTGGATGCAAGCAACCAACTAATATTAATCGTACTGGGAGTGTTGATGAGGTCGACAAGACTCCAATGAAGAATATGAAACCCAAATTTCCTTGCAGTCTTTGTAAGGGTGACCACTTTCTGAGGGATTTCCCTGGTCTTCCCAAGGTCTTAGAAATGTGGTCCTCCATGTCATCGACCTCTGCTAGACATGCTGGTGACATCCCATCAAATAGTGATGTTAAGGTTGGTAAGAAGAAGACAACTATCAATTTTCCTTGTATGTTATGCGAAGGTGATCATTATTCTCACCTTTGTCCTCGTATGGATGATGCTTCTTCTCTTTTGGGAAAGCTTCAACTTCCAACTGGTTATTGTAATATTTACCCCAACCCATCATTAGTTTATGGAATGGTCAATCCAGTCCCTTCAACGGTCAGTCTGGTTGATCAGGTGGTCAATCTAGTTTCATCCCTAGTTGAACCACTAACTAAAGTAGCTGATCCAGTTCCTTCATTGATCCACCCAAATTTTCATCTGAAAAGTGAAACCCAAGTGACTAATCCAGTCCTGTCATTGGTCAGTCCCACCCTTCATATGAAGAGTGCCAACATGGTCAATCCCACTCCTCCTCTGACGAGTGCCAAAGTGGTTTCTCCAGTCCCTTCATCGGTCAGTCCGGTTGATCATATTGTCAATCTGGTCACATCCTTAGTCGAACCAGTTGACAAAGTGGTTGATCCACTCCCATATTCGGTCGATCCCTCTCTCTCATTAGAGAGTGAAACCCAAGCGTTCGATCTGTTTTCACCTGTCGACCCCATTCTCTCCTTGGAGAATGAAACCTAAGTGGTCAATTTGATGTCATTATCAATCGATCCTACTCTCCCGCTAGAGAGTAAACCCGATTCTGCCCACGTTTTTCTCAATGATACATAATCTAACGTGCTGGGGGAATTCCTCTCTCTCCTGTGAAACCCCCTCCAAGTAATGAGGCCATACTTTTTGATTGGGGTGTGCTAACTGGACCTCGTCTTCTCTCTCACATTCCTTTCAAGATTACAGTACAAGTTTGTGGTTGGGACATTCCTCATGCGCTGATAGATGAAGGTTCATCCATTAGTATTTTGTCCTCTATTGCTTGGCAAGATTTGGGTTATCCTTAGCTTGTGCCGGTTACCCAGACTTTGTTCGCTTTTAACATAATAAATAGTCACCCTTTAGGGATCCTTCCTTAGTTTCCCATAACTTTGGGAGGGAAAAATGTCTTTATTGATGTTATGGTAATCCAGGACCCCTTGGATTCGATTTACTCCTTAGGATAGATTATGTCTATTCCATGAAAGCTATTGTGTCCGCTCTTTTTCATGTGATATTTTTTCCGCACGATGTAATAATGGTGACTATTGATCAACTTTTGTTTATTGGCCCTGACATGACCATCAACCCAATGACCTCCCTACATGGTTCTTATATGCATTTGCTATCACCCCTACATAGGTCAATTATGTGGTGTTGTCTCCCATGACTTCAACTTTCTATGACTTAGATCTGGTAGTTGACATGGTGATCTCTTCAATAGGGATATTGGAATCTGATCTCCTTACCCCTGATGAGACCCTCGACATGTGTTCCTTCTAGAGCATTCTTCTTCCATCCAGTGAAGATCTTTTGGAATCCATGATCGATTTTTGTCCCTTGACATGGTTTCCTTCTAGAGCGTTATCCTCTTGGAAGCCATGATCAATAAGAAGTCATGAGCACAGTTTTCCTCTCTATGCCAAGCTCGTTAAAAATGAAACAAAGGCTATGAGCATAGTTTTCCTCTCTGTAACTAGCTCGTTAAAAAATGAAATAGAAATCTGGGGACTGGACCCGGAGCCTTGAGCATAGTTCTTTTCCTGTGTTAAGCTCGTTAAAAAATGAAACAGTCACCTCTCATACCAAGTCGAGTCTTTCGTTAGGTCTCGTTTTTGAACCTTCATTTCATCCACCTGTATCCTTTTTCTCCATCTAATAGAGAAATTGGTGACAAAAAAAAAGTCAGTGAATGAATTGAATCTTGGGGGGGGCATGTCTCCAGCCTTTGATTATCATTCTGGATTTATGCCACTAGATTTTCAAGATTTTAAAATTACATTGGGATTTTACAAGCATAGTTTAATTTTGTTTCAAGCTTGTGTAAAAATGAAACCAATGCCGAGCTTAGTCTTTGTTCTTTCTCCCACTCGAAAATACACGAGAATGTAATCGAGTATACTTTTATCACTTTTTCAGACTCATAAATATTATACGAAAAAGGAATCCCCTGGAGTCTCCTTTAAGCTCTTTTCAAACTCTCTAAACATGAAAAGATTTTCGAGTGATCTTGATTCCTTTCACACTCGTTAAAAGGTTTGAAAGGGAATATTTTGAGTGATAATTTATCTCTTTTTCATCCTCGCAAGACTAACATTACAAAAAAGGAAAACCCTAGAGTCATCTTTAAGTTCTTTTAAGACTCTTTAAACATGAAAAATCATCGAGTTTACCTTCTCTGGACTCATTAAAAAATCATACATTGAAGGGCCCATATGGGACCGATCTCTTATTTCTTCCAGTTCATTAAACAAAGGAAGAGGGAATTACTGAAGGTGAGTTATATCGAGCATGTGTTACCCTCCTCGAACTAGTTAAATTAAAAATAGGTACTCGTCTATCTAGATGGGGGAAAAAATTGAAGGAAGCAAGCCAAGCAATTTTTGGGAACATTACAGTTCACTCTTACGGTCGCACTTGAACACGACAATTTGTCTTTGCATACATTTGAATCCGCTGAACCTATGCACTGAACCAATCCTCTAAGTTTCTTTACTCCTTTGGGTCACCCAATGAAAGTCACAGTATCCACTGCATCATCATGTTTTGGTCCATGTCATGTTTTTGCTGCTATGCCTCAGTGTTCAAGAGAAGTATCTTCCTCGAGAGTTAGCCATCACAAATATCTTTTTACAATACCTGTGTCAGTCCATGTTCATTTGATCTACCAATTTACATCTCTATATCAATTTTGTGTCATTGATGGGGGATACATCAAGGCCCTCCTTCAACGAGTCTGTTCCTTTCAACTTCAACACATTATTTGGGAATTAGAATTAGAAACCAGTTAGTACGTTGGGACCTGCATGCCTCAATGGCAGGCCTCCTCGCTCCTGACAGTCGATTTATATCATTGACCTCTGATCAGATGATTCCACAGATGTTTGAATTCATCTCATCTATTCACATTCACTGGAACGTACTAGAGTACCTTGGGAATCATTGACATCAATGGTGATTTCCCTCACACTTGTTAATGGTTTACCTCATTGATCGGTAATCAAGTGGTTTCTGCCATGTTCAACATCAAGAGATCTATTCACATGGTTAGATTCATACTACATCATGATCGGTAAGAATACCCTGGGTTGAGTAATGACTCTGATATGTACTTTACCCAGGTTACCCCAGAGTTTCTATTGAATATTGACACATATAGTGTCACATAGATCCAGTTTGTATTGGTTCATGGCTATGTCTTGTCATCTCGTAGATCCACTGTGTATTTTTCATGGCTATGATCAGTTCATGTCATGGAGGTATAGATCCACATTGTATCTTGGGCGGTTATACCTTTTTGTTAATATAATTATGGATCCATAGTGTATTTTATGGTGGCCATACCTTGCAAGTCTTTGTCACCCAAGCATAGGTATGCCTGCCTTGGTTTTGAAACATATCATAATATTGTTTGATGGTTGTGTGTAGCTTCTACCAGGTTCTCTGCATCCATACCCTTGCTCGAAAAAGTCTACAGAGTACTTCAACCATCAGTTTTTGTCTTCTAACTTCGCACTTTGGGGGCAAATCTATTACACATCAAAATTACTCACTTCCATGATGACATATTGTTGTCATTACAAGTGTCTCAAGTGTCGCATTTTGGCCACAAAGTGTTGCAAGTGTCACAAACATCATACTGCCATCTCGCCTATGTTGTGTCTTTAACAACATCATAGGGACACTTAAGACACATTCAAATATTGGTTTAAGGAAGATAAATCATTTGATGAAGAGTAAAAAGAATTTTCCATGAAGAAAACCACTTAAAAATCAATTTTGAAGGCCAGTGCTCCCCTACCCACTAACAAGGAATGTCAGCGCTCCCTACCCTTCCTTGGGGGAGTGCTGGCTTTTTTAAGGAAATTTTGGGCAGCTCTCCCCTACCCACTTCTAGGGAGTGCTAGCACTCGCTACCCTTCTTTGGGGGAGCGTTGAAACACGCCGTGTCCCATTTTGAGGGAGCGCTGGGTTGCTTGAGAAAATCTGGGCTTGTTGAGGAAAATTAGGGAAAAATCCCCCTCATCTCTGGAGTTGGTTGGATTCGAATTTGAGGTCAAGTTTGGATCTTAGGGAAGATCCACAACTAATGGAGAAGGATCCTTAACCTATTCCAAAAATCTCTAAGGTGGTTGGGTCTCTCCAAGCTTATTTAAGGAGGCCTTCTCATGGTGAAAAACACTTGGCAATTTAGAGGCATCAAAATTATGATCTCTTAAGGGAGATTTATTAGTGAAAGTTACAGTCATTCTGATCATGGAATGTTTTGAGAAAGGGTCTGGACAAAGAGATATTGGTGAAGCTGCTGCATCTACATCTATGGTTGTAATCACTTTGCTTTGTTTTCATTTATATAAATATGTGCCTGGCCTGTTTCATTTAAGTTTGTGTATATTTCATGAACTTGTTTCTTTTGATATATCTATTATGAAGCTAATCATGGTAGAGTAGGAAGTATGTTTCATTGTTGCTGCTCATTGTACTACATGACCTTCTGAAGAACTTCTAGATCAAGATCAACTTGGATTGAGCAAGGACAAACGTTATTAAAGGTATTTACCTTTCTTTCTTCTTCTTCCTTGAATAGTTTAGCTTCATGAAAAGGAATGTTAGTGTCCACATTAGCACCTTTCTGTCTTGGTTATAGGGGTCTAGTATCCAAGAGGAAATCCACTTGTCCGCAGGGGGATTATCCTGTAACACTGAGTCATCCAATAAAAGTTTGACCAGAATTATCAAACAAATGTCGCAAGATAAGAACCTTATCCATGCACTATGGGTTGACATGATCACTACTAAAAGGTCTATTTCTAGTTCACCCTTCCATATTGTGTATGGCATAGAGGTAATTTTTCCTACTCCATTAGGATTTCTAGTGATGAGATTGCTACAGGAGAAAGATGTTGAACCAGATGCCACTCAAAGGAGGACAAATGAACTAATCAATGTTCAACAAACAAGAGAGAAATCCTTCAACAACTCTCAACTACACCAAGACAAGATTAAAAAATATTTTGACAGGAATACTAAGGAAGATGATTTCAAGGTGGGGGATTTGGTGTTGAAATGGGATGCCAGGAATGAAGACAAAGAAAAGCATGGAAAATTTGACCATTTGTGGCTGGGACCTTTCAAAATTGTGGCATACCATGGAAATAATGCATATATGCTACATGAACATAATGGAGATCTCGTTGTTGGGGGACCTGTGAATGGATGGTTTCTCAAGCATTATCTCGCTTGAAGAAGTTTTCACCCGTTCCATCTCATTGTATATAACCATTTTAGTTTTTCAGATTGAAGCAATTGAAATCAAATCAACAAAAATTGAAGCCTGAAGTGAAGGCCCTAAGTTTATGCTGAGTATAATTTGAGTTATATGAACGAAGTTTCATGAAATATATGTTGATCGACTTAGTTTCATGAGTGAAATAAATACCAGTAGACGGTCACTTGGTCTGTCGTTATTTTCTACCTCGCTGGGAGGATAACATCCCCAGTTGGATCCTATGTTAGTCACCATTATGTTTTTTGTGTGTGAAATCAAGATTGCAGAATCTAGCAGGACGCTACACAGGTTTGGAAGCCTAATAAGCTAGGAAAGGGGCTAAATATGCCAGGGAAAGGCTAAATTTGGTAGGAGAGAAAAAATGATTGGGCCCGACACATCGCGGATCACAATTTCTCAAAATCAATGACTGAGAATGATTTCATGGGGATAAGTTGTGTGGGGGTTAATTTTGGAGAGCAGACCCAAAATTTAAACCATGGTTTTCTTTCGGGGTTATGTGTCACCACCAGGTGAATTTTAGGATGAAAGAGGTTTTCCTCAAACCACTTTCCCATCCCCCCGAAAGAGGAAAAGTATAAAAGAGCATTTTTTCATTTATTTTATTTTATTTTGAATATTGGACCGTTAAAACCTTGGCACAACCACCATATTTCAACTGCAGCTCAACAATACACCAATTGCATGCCATTTCTGCTTGTTTCTAGGTATTTTTCATCACAACCATGGATCCCATCATAACAGAACAAGATCCTATAGCAAATGAAGAATCCCTAATTGACCGAGATTCAAATATTTTTTATACCGAAATCACTATTTCACCTATCTCTGTGTCCAGGAGAAACCTGTCTGATAAAGTAGGAAGATGTACACCATTCCTTGAAGTATTCTAGGCCACCATAGTCCCTTACACTGTCTAAATTGATTTCTCATTTCCCAAATTTATATGTTGGTGCACCGAACAATATTCCCATGAAGAAAGAGTCGTCATGAATAAACGAGGGTCCGAGGTCTTGTGTTGAATAGAGAGTCTGTCAATTTGATATTCCCTCGATATGCCATAATATTTTTCCACAATTTCTGAACCTTTCAGTGAAGAGAAGCTGATTAGGGTATATAGAGAATGCCCATCAGAGGTTCGAGATCTGTTTTTACAGACATTTATCAAACCTAAACATTTTTCAGTGGGTCTGTCTTTGCAATTGAATGTGAGTATAATGGTTATTTGAGTCCAATGGGTCTGCTCCCTATTGATTCAATTTTTAGGTCTAGACAATGACAAATATGTGGTTGAAGTCATGCTTGGTTTCGTTTTGACCTTTTTTAATACATAGTTTGGTCTGCCAGTCCATATTAGTTTTGATCAGTTCCTAGCTGATAATATCCATAAACAACTAGTGAATTTTTGTTCTCTAAGACATTTCAGATATTACACATATCTGTTGATAATTTTCATGGAAGCCAACAAGAGGGAATTTCCTGAAGAAACATTTGTGTCAACTGAGTTTAAAAGAATTACATTATTTATCTTCATAAACAAAGTCATGTCCAGAGTTTATAGTTTGATTTTCAATACCATCTTACCTAGAGTTTTGGATGACATGAGGAGCTATCAACATCCAATTCCAGAGAACATAGTGGGGGTTTGGGTACTATTATTGCACTCAACAATAATCTAGGTTTATGGTTGCCATGAATCCCCTTACCTATTGCCTATTTTTCTGACCCCTAGAATATTCTCCCTTGAATTCGTCAGGTAGATAATTATATCCGAGACAGAGCATTTCCTGAAGTTTCACAAAGCCTCCAACCTCAAGTTTCATTTTATCATTGGCCCCTTCATTGTCAAAACTAGATCATGCTTATCTCAAGCTCAAGAAAAGCTCAAAGATTTTGTTTTTTCACAGCTATAGGGAAGAAGATATGATCCACACCAAATCATATCCAAGAGAATATTGATGAAAAAACAAGCCCCTTATGAGCATGAACAGGTTGAGGGTTTTGATAAGCTAGAAAAGCTAGAAGTCTATGTTGATATGGAAGCAATGTTGCAACCAAATCAGACACAACAAATGGAGGCAACCCTGCAACAAATTCAAATACAAAAAGCTTCTTAGAAACTGATAGTCAAAGTTACTAAGATAAGTGTTTACATCAAGAGAAGTAGTTCAGAGGCCATGGGCATCAATGACCAACAAACTGTTGCAAAGAAGATGAAGATTACATAGTCTACACAGATAGTGGATTTAGAAGAGGAAGAGCCTATAGAACATGCCAATCTAGATATGGTGGAAAGTGGTACTAGCACTGTATAGGTTGAGAAGGAAAGAAAACTCCAAAGTGAGGGCAACTCAAGAACCTTTAGCAAAAAGAAATATGTCTTTGATAGAACATCTGAGGAAGTTTATCAGTCTAAATAATATTTGGAAAAATAGTATGCTGAGAAGGGAAACATAGCTCTGGGTGAGATGAGGGATTTAGTCCTTGAAGTAGAAAATATTTCTCAACATAAATCTTATCTATTCAATGTAAGGGATGTTCAAAAGAGGACCTCATTGTAGTTACATATGAAGACAAAGTCTCTGAGATAAATATAAGATATGACAACATCAGTGCTCCATACAAGGTCAAATTCCATAAGAATACCAGTGATATATTGTATTCTGATTACCTGAGTTTAAGTTTGAAGAATTCAAAACTGTCATCTTATGAAATTAAATTGGAAGGACAGTTGAGGCAGGAAAAAACATCTAGAAGATCTTGCCAGACTCAGGTCAAGAGGTTTGAATCTGAAGGCCCCCAAGGGTTGAAATCCTCATTGGATGAGAAAGACAAATTAATTCAAATTTTGAAGAAGAAATTGAAAATGTATGCTACAGAGCATCCACAAACAACATAATTGGTTGCTCTAGAAAAAGAAAAGGAAATGATTTGCTAGGAGACATTGGACAACAAAGATAGGGTGTTGCAGCTAGAACGAGAGAAGGTGAAATGGTCACAAGAGCAGGCAAAAATGATAAACAAAGCTGTAGCTGTAGCTCCTACTGCAGAAGTTGGGTCAAACATTGAAGGACTTGTCCAGGCTATGTCACAAGTAAGATTGAAAGAAGGAGAAATCAAAGGGATGAAAGTAAGCATAGAGAAATCGAAGCAGGAGATGTAGGCAAAGGATGAAAGAATGGATCAGTTTCAAAAGGAGAATGAAGTCTTGCGTGAAATAATAGATAAATTAAAGATGAGGCAAAGTCCTGTTGCAGGGGAACAATAATATCATCTGGGACTCTATAGCTGTTGAAGCTGCCAAGTTCAGAGTATATTTGAATTTTATTAATGATAAAGACAGTATAACCATCACAGCTAGAAGAACATGCACTATTGTGAATGAAACTTTACCAAAGAAACAATCATATTGGGCCCACGATGCAATATATATACTCAACGATGTTCCTACTGTAGACCTTTAGACTATTGGGGTTAAAGACAAAACTACATTGATTATATGGGCCAGGAGGGTTATTTCTAAACATAACCTGTTGAAATCAGTGCAAACCAAGGCAACACAGATGGAGCAGAGTGTACAGGAGTTCAAAGATTTGTTTGAAGATTTTTTTATGAAAGGTATTCCACCATTTTCGGATGCTAAGGGAAAATTGTATGATCAAGAAGAATACAATGCTCATTTGACTCAGTGTAGAATGGATCACTCCAAGTTCGAAACCCTACATAAAATCTGAAAGGAACTACATTAGTGGAGCATCTGATTACAAAATTTGAAATTCGGAACCAGTTCAAAGTAGTCAAACTTGGATTACCAGTCATGTCATATGCTTCCTGCATTCACTTGGAAATTTTGACTAAGGAAATGATATATTATGATATTCCTTCTGACTTGCAATGGAAGGAGATATTATGGCTAGGTAAGACAAAATGCAGTTTTCCAGGGTCTAGTAAATGATATCCTGATGTCACCAAAGATGGCAGATCATGTGGAGGAACAGAGCATAACAAGTGGCAAAGAACGAGACTGAAGCACCAGAGGAGCCAACAACTGGGATTAAGAAACATTTTCATTCTGATCATTGTAATTGGTTTCAAAACTAAAACATTTCCTCGTAGTCATTGTAATCGTTTTCAAAACCAAAACTTTTCTTTGCAATTATTGTAATCAGTTTAAAAATCAAAACGTTTCATTTTAATCATTGTAATCTGTTTCAAATTGAAGGAACTCAACTTGTATAAATATTAGGAGTTCCAAATGTATTAGGGTTTGAGAGAAGTGCAACGACACAATTTTATCTATTTGGAACTTGAATGTAATTTTATGAAGATGAATAGAATACACATGTAGATGTCTTGAAGTTTCCATGAAAAGATTATAATGGTGGTGGTCTGAGTTTTGTCTTCTCTCTTTGTATGTATTTCCTATGTTTTTGATTTCATTTTCACCATATTTTGTTTAAATTGGGCAGTTAAAGGCCTAGAATTCATTTTGTGATACTCTTGGATGAAGTAATTTAAACTATGTTAAGTTCTTCCTAACTAATTCAAAATTCATTTATTTAATGCTCTGATATAGTTATATTTTTTCCCTTTCTTCTTACACTCTGCAAATTACAATTTATAACTCAGATTTATCGCCTCATTTAGCCTTTATCCTCTACAGAGTTCTACCAACCAGTTAGTGATTCCATTCATTTTCAGAAGTTTGACTCCATAGCCCTAAGTGTCCCTCCCCTTCCTTGCCAACAAAATTATAAAAAACCCTTCAAAGTAACTAAACCTAGCCATCAAATTGTTAAAGAAAACTCATCTATCAAAGACCAAGTGACAGGAGAGATCCCTCTCTAAGATAAGAAGGCTAGTACCCAACTCTAAAGTGGTTTGTAGGTTACCTATGCCATTTGTTTTATCAACCGAAAATTTTTACAGAGTGTTAACAAGCTCGTTGCGAAAGTGTTTTAGCTCACAGTTTCACATTAGGCACACTACGAAAGTACACCAGAGTGAAAAATAAACATCTGAGGCAACTTCCAATTGTCAACACATGTGCAAGTCCACTCCAACATTCTAAGACTCAACCATATGGTCTATAAAGTTTGAAATATCCAAGGAATATTATGTAATTAATGAAGTCAAATCTTGACGCCTATCATTTTGCAAACAATTGTAATCAGTTCCTATTTTGATTGTAACCGAGTATATTCATAGGGGAACATTTGAGCTCGAATCTGTAATCTTGGGATGATATATTTTCTATATATTTGGTAATTGCAAATGTGCAAAGGGTTGGCAAAAAGGGTAATACAAAAGATATTGAGCATCTATTGTAATTGTCTGAATTTAATAGAATATCAATGCAGATGTATAGAGCTATTTACTACAAGACATTCTTGTGATGATTGTTTTAAGTTTTTTATCCTTATTTGTGTATGTATTATATTGTTTTTATTTTCATTTCATCTATAACCCATAAGTATATAATGGTTTGGAATACATCTTGTCTGGTGCTCTAAATCAAACAACTAAATACTTCATTTTCTTCCTGAATTACAGTCAAAATTCTTCTAAACTGGTGATTTGAATTTAATAAGTTGTTTTTATCATTCTTCTGTTATTACAACCATATTTGAATTGAAAATCCATCATTTACATCACCTCTTCTTCCCGGATTTCTCCTTAACCAGTCATTGATATTTATCTGAATGTTTAATTTGACTCCATGCCCAATGGATTTTGTCTCAGATCTCCCACCATATATATAAACCTTTTTATTTACTTACATATCTATCTTTTGTGCCCAATTTGACAACCTGTTATTCGTAACTGAGCTATAAAGAGAGATCACTCTCTAAGCTGAAAGGGTTAATTTAAGCTCTAAAGTGGTTTTGAGGTTACCTCTATGATTTTCCTTCTCAACCAAGGGAAATTATGGAGTGATAACACCATCAATTCCAAAGGGGGATATTGTTTATTAATTGGGTTGGTTTTCATTGATATCAACCCTTGAAGCAAGTCCAATATAAAATTATGGTAGCTACAATAGTATGGTTAAGGGACTTAAGTTTATTTGATATATAATGGTATGCATATTAGTATATTTGCAGGTAAGACTATTCTATATGGATAGTACATGTCATGCCATTTCCGATGATATGTGGAACGTCACATAACACCTCACGGTTAGAGAGTTATTGACTTGTGAAGTTGGAGAACCCTCACGATTTTTCTAAAAGGTCAAAGAAGGAAATTTATTCTAGAAGCTCCTAGAAGAAGTTGACTAGTCAAGTGGGTGAAACTAGGAGTTAATCATGGGTTAATTTGTTGCAATAAGAAAATAATTAAAAATAAATTAGTTGAAAATAGAAGTGGAGAACTTATATTTGTGGATAAAGTGGTTGTAAGTGGACAAGTAGTTAGAAGTGGGTTAGCCATATAAGAAGGAAATTGGGTTAAGTTGGTTAGAAGGTAACCCCTTGAGAAAGCTACATGGAAGTATAAATAATATATCAAGGCTCTCCTATTAGAACCTATTGAGTAGATTGAATATATATTATTGTGTAAGGTTTATTGAAGGTACTCATTGATACATCTGAAGTTATGCAAGTCTGAGATAGAACGAAGGGTTTACGGAAAAAGTTTCGGAATTGCAGAAATACTGAAAAAAACCCTAGTTTTTGAGGTGTACACATGCTGCAGTGGATAAGAGCGCGTACGTATGCAGGCTGGCAGTATAACATGGTGTGTACATGTAAGAAAAACCATGAAATCTTGAGTTTCTAAGGGTGTTAGGTTCTCAGATTCTAAAATCAAGCTCCTAGGAAGGTCTACAGTGATCAGGTACAACAAATCTATCTACAGATTCAAAATGTATGTCATATTCTTATGTGTGTTTGGATATTGTTGTCTCCATGAGATATGGTTATGGGAGTTTGAGGTTTTTCCCTAGAGAGGGTGTTGGGTGTATGAGATCGATGGTATGAGATACATATACATAAATACAACTCTTGTACGTTGGTATTATTCATTGGTACATCTTGTTGGTTCAAGTGTTGAGACACAACTAGTATTTCTCGGTAAATGGTTTAGGGTTTTGGTTCTGAAGAGGTCGTGGAGTTTCTTTAAAAGTTTGAGGCTACATATCAGTAAGGGTTTGATGTCTAGTCCATGTGAGGATTATTAAAATTGTTCATGATTGTACACACATGTATGGCACATGACTAAATAGGCATAGATGCACTTGGTTAGGGGATGTATAATATTATGTATGCACATGGCACAACTATAGACAAGACACAGTGACATGTTGTAGGTTGATTGGACAGAAGTAGAAAAGTGGTTGAAGTTTTAGAAAAGGTGAAAACCCTATCTTTTTGAAGGTGTACGTAGGTTGCAGTATAGAAAGGCCACGTACATACCCAGGCTACAATATAGAAAGGGTGCGTACATACGTGAGATGCAACACAGACAAGTTGTGCACCTGTTGGTATTTGTTGGTACATGATGAGTACATGCACAAGTTGGTTACATGTTGTTGGTACAACCTGCGTATAGGTATAGGTTGATTACAGGACAATGGAACAGGTTGGTTACAGGTTGTTGGCACATATTGGTACAAGTTTACAGTGGTTTCATCATCTATTTGACACTTATATTTCAGGGTGGTAGGATGGGGAAAGGACAGGTGGTTGTAGCCAGAGAACATAGGGGATTGTAGCCTCCTTCTAGTTGTAGCCAAAGAATTGGGGAGTTGGAGTTTCCCTGAGGTTGTAGCCTAAAAGATAAGGGGGTCAAAGCCTCCTTCCAGTTGCAGTTGGAGAAAAAAGGAAGTTGGTGCTTCCAATGAATGTAATTCTTAAAGACATATAAGAAAAATCATTTTGTGGTTTTCTCCCGCATTGGTTTTCCACGTAAAAATGTTATTGTACAGTGTATGTGTATGATTTCTCTTTGTTCATGGCTCATTTACTCTGTACTTGTAGAATGATAATGGTATATTGATCATAAATATAAAAAACACTTATATATTATGGTTAAAAAGGATTAAATTTCTCTATTACTGATTAACCCCCCCTCTCAATAATCCAACATCACTCAATGGTCTATATACTGGAAGACATTGTATTTATAGTGAGGTGTTAAGGGGGTTTCCTAGCCAGTCCCATTCTTGGGTGGATTAGATATGGAGGGGATATTTTCCTTTCTCTTTCACTATGATTTTTTCTTCCAATAATGCATATGCTAAGGTTTTTGTCTTTGTGGGAATGCTCCTTTCATCTCAAAAGATATATCAATTTTTTTCAAGACACACCTTTTACCTCACAACCTTGTTGAAGACTATCAAATTTATCACTAGTATATTTTTCCCCTTTAGGTCACCAGGGTACTCCTTTTTCATATTAACATCACCAATCACTTGGTAGAGGAAGGTTTATCCATAAGTCATTGATGTTTGAAAAATAAGGTATATCCACACAAGTAAAACACATCAAGGAAACTTACCATAGACATAGATAAAATATTAGTACACCAATATTTATAGGGTTAAAATCTTCAAATAAGTAAACAATCCATGGCCCCAACTAACATGACCACTTGAAGCAACGTATTAATGAAAAAATAAAATATATTACATGAACAACCCTCAATAGTCATTCATAAAAAAATGACCCTCCATTCTCTTTAAATATAGATCATGCACCATTTGGGAGTTAAGACACAAATAAAATGTTATTAGTATTGAGGGGAACATGAACCATTAAAACACTTCATGTTTATAACAAAATCATGATTGTTATATTAGTTAGTTACAAACACACACTAAATAAACACACTTTACCTTGAAGACACATTAGACCAAGTTGAACTTAACTAACTCCTAAATGTATAATTATCCTAACATTTCCCCTGTAGAAATTTCGATACAAATTAATGTATTCCTGTGATTCTCCTGATCTAACAATTTCCGCCACTTGTTAAATACATAATCGCTTCTACTATTATTATTGCAGAAGCAATTAAACCACAATCACAACCACAATGCACAAAGTGAAATATCAATAACACACAACATAGAAGTTTTACCGGGAAAGTGTAAAGCTAAAAACCCCACTATCATATATTATGTATATCATGAATCATGAAACAATATCATACAAAACTCTAATCTAAGAGCTCTCAGTACAATACAATTGTCTCACACTGTCATGCACAAATTAGCAAATACATGTGCCAATTTCCATGTCCAGACAACCTGCCTCCTCTGCACAATCTCTGCAATTCGAATTCTCACAATGATCTCAATTATTATGAATTGCCTCGTTTTCACATGCTCATAAGAATATCCACTGCATGTGTGAACAAATCACAACTGATAGCCAACTGTCCCTTTCACCTGTTATCTCAACTGGATCTCCAATGGATTTGCATGCATGTAGTTAACCGTGACACATCTTCAGTTGTATGTGAGTTAACTGATTAACTGAACTCTCACTAGTCCAACTGAGCTTAACTCACTTAACTACACTTATAATTTTGTTACAATTCCAAATCACTCAGTTATTAATGAGATAATAGATTAATATTTATTGTCTAATTTAATTAAGGGAAAAATAAATTAGACACATGTTTCTTGTTGACTTTTCAACACTCCCTCTCAACAAGAAAGGGATTATCCTTCACCCCAATCCTGTCTCTATGATATTAAAATTTTCTCTTGGTGAGGGCCTTCGTCAGAATGTCTGCATCTTGATCTTTCGTAGGAATGAATTGAAGCAACATGATCTTCCGCTGCACACAATCTCTGAGATGATGATATCGGATATCTATATGCTTAGATTTGTCATGAAACACATGATTAATCGAGAGTTTAATGCAACTCTGATTATCACAATAAATCATTGTCAGATCTAAATGGGAACCAAACAAACCAACCAAGATCTTTCTCATCCAGATAGCCTCACATGCAGCTTGCCTTGCTGCCATGTATTCCGCTTCCGCTGAACTAAGTTCCATGGATCTCAGTTTCCTGTTGTACCAAGAAACAACTATAGATCCGATACTAAAGATCCCTCCTGATGTGCTTTTTCTGTCCGTTGGGCTGCCTGCCCAATTTGCATCCATGAAGCCATGCAACTTCACCTCATTTGGTTGTCTGTACCATAATCCATACTCATATGTGCCCCTCAGATATCTCAGGACATGCTTACCCGCCTTCCAAAAGAGTTTGGTAGGCTTAACCATCACTTGACTTAGTTGGTTAACCACATAGCAAATGTCTGGTCTCGTGTTCACTAAATACATTAGCGAACCGACTAACTGTCGATAGATAGTAGCATCCACTACTTCTCCAGAAGTAGCATCCTCTTTCCTCCAGTTTCCTGGAAGAGGAGTATCCATGGGTTTGCAACCCTCCATGTGAAACTTACGCAGTATCTCCCTTGCATACTTTCCTTGAGACACAAAAAGTTCACCATCTCGCCGCCATATTTCCAATCTAAGGAAATAATGAAGAAGGCTCAAATCCTTCATCTCAAACTCCTTTGCAAGGTCCTCCTTGCATGAGTGTATCAAATGCTCATCACCAGTCAATATTAAATCATCAACATAAAGCACAATGATTAAAAGCTTACTCTCCACCACAATTTGGTATAGGTTTGCATTTGCTTCACGTTTGGTGAATCCCAATCCGGTGAAATAGCTGTCTATTTGAGTGTACCAAGCACGAGGTGCTTGCTTCATCCCATACAGTGCTCTCTCGAGTCTGCACACATGTGACTCTCTGTCAAAGGTCTCAAAACCTTCCGACTGCTCAATGTACACTTCTTCCTCAATGATCCCGTTGAGGAACGTAGTTTTTACATCCATCTGATGTATGCGCCAGCCCATCTGCGCTGAGAGTGCAAGGATGGATCTTATGGAAGAGTACCTCGTGACAGGTGCAAAGGTCTCATCATAATCTATCCCCTCGATCTGTGAGAAGCCCCGGGCCACAAACCTGGCCTTGTATTTCTCCACACTCCCATCAGTAGCTTGCTTTACCTTGTATATCCATCTCGAACCTACCACTGATTTATCAATCGGTCTTGGGACAATTTCCCATACACTATTTTTGACAATGGAGTCATACTCCTCAAACATAGCATCAACCCAAGTGGGGTCTTACACTGCTTCCTGAAAGGAAAATGGTTCAGTCACAATACATTTTCTCATGAGAGCCATGTATCCAACAAATTGATCAGGAGACTGTCTCTGTCTGCGCTGTGAAATAGGGGCTCCTATATTCTATGCAACATCTAGTCTCAATCTGTTAGCTTCCGTGGTGCGCTTTCTGCCATTTCTGATGGATGGCTCTTCTTGAGTGGTTTCCTCCACTCCATGAACCTCTTCATGTGGCTGATCCACATCTTGAAACTCATCCTTGGGAACCAACAACTCCTCTTCTGCATGCAAGTCTAGCTCCCTCTCAAGCGACAACTGCATGGCTTTCCCCTCATTGAATTTTATATCCCGTCACATAACAGTCATCTTACTGTTCGAAAAATACACACAATAATTATGGGGTGTTTCTATGTACCCCACAAATATCCCAACTTCAGCAGTCGGTTCCAGCTTCTTCTTGGCATCCTTGGTCACATGCACATAAACAGATGAGCCAAAAATTTTAAAATGAGAAACATTAGGTTTCTTACCAGTAAAAGATTCTTCAGGTGTACTCATGCCAAGTACTCTATGAGGACAATGGTTCTGCACATAAACCACAGTATTTCATGCTTCTTCCCACAAATGCATTGGTAGGCCCTGATCATGCAACATCGCTCGTGTTGCACTGACGATCGTTCTGTTCTTTCTCTCTGCGACCCCATTTTGATGTGGGTTATGAGGCACTATGAGTTCTCTTCAAATTCATTCTCTGCTGTAGAAGTATGTGAATTCGTTAGAGATGTATTATCTACCATTATCTCTCCTTAGAGCCTTCACTTGCTTCCCCGACTCTTTCTCCACCAATGCTTTAAACTCATAGAACTTTGAGAATTTTTTATCCTTCTTCTGCATGAAGAATATCCAACATTTACGAGAAAAGTCATCAACAAAAATAACATAATACCTGTGTTTTTTTGTTGAAGCAACTGATAATGGTCCACACACATCCATGTGAATTCTCTCCAGGATCACTGAAGCACGGTTCTCCTTTTCATGAAAGGTGGACTTTACATACTTCCCCAGGGTGCTCCCATTGCATTGATCTGACTGAGAAAGTGTTCCCCTTGGAAGTCCAGTAGATATTTGTTGCATGATATTCAAGGCTCCATGATGAAGATGGCCCAATTTCCTGTGCCATAATTCGCCCTCATCCTGACTCACCACTTTTTCTGCCTTGCCTATCATGGAATTGCAGCCATCTACCTCCAGCATGTAGAGATTCTTAACTCGAATCCCTATCTTCTTGACTTGACCTGTTGCTTTATGTCGCAGGTAGGCTTTACCACTGCTAAAAACAACATCATAGCCTCTGTTTTTCTTCATACCTAGAACATGCATAACATTTTTCAATTGAAATGGTTTATCTGACTCCCTTTGAAAGGTAATGGTACCAATACCAGTTGCACTATATCGTCCATCATCGCCCATCTCTATATTCATTCTGAGATCTTTCTCCTCCAAGTCAATGAAAGACTCTCTATCTCCCGTCATGTGGAAGGAAGCGCCACTATCCAAATACCACATTGATCCCAATGCACTTGAAGCCATGCATGCGATCAAAGTGAAATCAAGCTCAAATTGTGAGACAAGAGCCTCACCAGTTGTAGATCCAGCAACCATCTTTTTCTTCTTCTTCTGCGGACAGTTAGAAGCGAGATGCCCATGTTCATGACAGTGAAAACACTTCACTTTGGACAAATCTGGCTTCTTGACTGTAGACTCAGATTTTGATTGGAATTTCTTCCCTTTCCCTTTCTTTGCCTTGGCAGTCAAAGAACAATCCTCTTCATCATCACGCTTTGATGAAGATCCATCTCTGGTGTTCCGCCTAAACTCCTCTTGCACTATATCCGACCATAGTCGTTCCCAATCCGACAATTTTTCCCTTCCATTGACTGAGTCTTGATAACTGTGCCAACTCTTGGGAAGCCCTAGGAGTGCCAAGCTCACCAAATCATCAACAACGAATGTTATTCCCACACTTCCAAGCTCATCCCGACATTGGACAAACTTTGTGAGATATTTTGGAATAGTGTCGCCTTTCTCCATCTTTATCTTCCTGAGTTTATCTTTGAGCACCAATTTCCTATGGTCACTATTGTTTTGGAACAGATCTGTCAAAACCTTCCACATTGCATATGGTGTGGTTTTCCCATGGAGACTTGAGACAATGTGGTCTCGTACTCCCTCCAATAGAATCCTCCTCGCCTTTGCTACTTTCTTTTTTCATACATCAAGATTTGCAGTATCTATTGCATCCGACTTAGGAACATCTACGTCAATGTAACCCTTCAAGCCATTGTCTTCGAGCACTGCTTCCATCCTGTCCTTCCAATAAATGTAGTTAGAGTTTCCCTCGAGTGCATACTCCAACCTCAAGCCATTGAAAGACATTTCGATCTTGAATCAGCTGTCGCACCAAGACAATCTTGCAAATTCGAATGTTATCCAACCACCAAAACTCAAACCCTGCAATTCCTCTTCCCTGGGAGGTTCACACCCCACCTGAGAGTATCCTGAGGGAAGTTTGCACCCTACCTGTGTGTAGCCTACAAACTTGCCTGGGAAGTTCTCAACCTGCTCCACTGTAGCCTGCAAGAATGCTCAAGAAGTTTGCACCCTGCTTCACTGTTAGGGTGAGGGAAGTTCGCACCCTGGTCCACTGTAGCCTACGAGAATGACAATGAAGTTTGCACCCTGCCTTTGTCTAGGGTGTGAGAATTTCTATTCTTGAAAACACCAAAATTTTTCAGTACTAGGGTTCGCACCCTGCTAGAGATGGGACCTGCGAGAACACGATTTTGTTCGCACCTCACTTCTGTAGCTCCGTGGCCTCCGTGGCTCTGATACCATGTAGAAATTTCGATACAAATTAATGTATTCCTATGATTCTCCTGATCTAACAATTTCCGCCACTTGTTAAATACATAATCACTTCTACTATTATTATTGCGGAAACAATTAAACCATGATCACAACCACAATGCACAAAGTGAAATATCAATAACACACAACACAAAAGTTTTACCGGGAAAGTGTAAAGCTAAAAAACCCACTATCATATATTACGTATATCATGAATCATGAAACAATCTCATACAAAACTCTAATCCAAGAGCTCTCAATACAATACAATCGTCTCACACTGTCATACACAAATTAGCAAATACATGTGCCAATTTCCGTGTCCAGACAACTTGCCTCCTCTACACAATCTCTGCAATTCGAATTCTCACAATGATCTCGATTATTACAAATTTCCTCGTTTGCACATGCTCATAAGCATATCCACTGCATGTGTGAATAAATCACAACTGATAGCCAACTGTCTTTTTCACCTGTTATCTCAATTGGATCTCCAATGGATTTGCATGCATGTAGTTAACCGTGACGCATCTTCAGTTGTATGTGAGTTAACTTATTAACTGAACTCTCACTAGTGCAACTGAACTTAACTCACTTAACTACACTTATAATTTTGTTACAATTCCAAATCACTCAGTTATGAATGAGATAATAGATTAATATTTATTGTCTAATTTAATTAAGGGAAAAATCAATTAGACACATGTTTCTTGTTGACTTTTCAACATCCCCCTTAAGAACAACTTGGGATAGGATTGAAGGATTTACAAAGGTGACACAATAGGAGAAGGAAGGAGGCATTAAAGCTTATCCCCCACTTAATTAAAACTTCTTGAACTCCTAACATAGTTTGAGGGTTTGAAAATTTGGATTCTATAAGGGTATTTGTGAAAATTTCTACAACTTGATCATCTATTTGGTAATAGAGTGTTTTGAGGATGCGATCTTGAAGAAGCTTCCCGGTGAAGTATATTCGTAGCTCAATGTGTGTGTTGCACTAATGTTGAACTAGATCTTTGGAAAGCTAAACAATAATCTAATTGTTGCACCAAATGGTGCTTGGATGACGTTTTTGGCATCCAAACTCTAAAAGGATATACAAAATTCACATGGCTTCTTGAATTGTCTAACTACATCTCAATACTATGTTTCTGCTAAATAAAGAGCAAGGGAACTTTTCTTATTACAAGCCCAAGTGATAGGTTTAGAACCAAGACTAAAAAACATAACTTGGAATAGACTTCCAATAATTAGGGTCACTGACCCAATTGGAATTAGTGAGACCAACCAACAAAGGAGTCCCCCTTGAATTGTACTATATCTCAAACAAAACTATTCCATGGATATATCAAAGTATCCATTTTTCTACTTTCTAATGGTTCTCATGGGGTGTTTGACTGTACTAGGAAACAAGACCAACATCAAAGAAAATATTAGGATGCATTTGAGTCAAATACAAAAGGATACCAACTAACATGCGATACAAAGTAGCATCTACTTTGGGTGTGGTATAGGTGACATACAACTTGACTCTAGACTAAAAGGAAGATTGGGTTGGTTTACAATCTTCCTTGTGAAAGTGATGAATAATGTAACATGCATACTTAGGATTGAAAAGGAAAATTTCTTCCTTGGTTTGTAAGACTTCGAGGCCAATAAAATAATGCAAATGTCTTATAATTGTCGCATCAAATTTCTTCTTAAGACTAAACTTCACATGGGTTAAAAGTTTGGGGTCACTACCAATGAGTATAAGGTCATAAACATAGAGAACACGTATTATGATATGGTCACCCACTTTATTAGAATATACATTGGGGTTAGAGTGATGTCTAGAGAAGTTAGTGTCAAGAAGAAAACTATCCATTTTATCATACCAATCCTTTAAAGGATCTTTATTAAGGCTATAGAGAGATTTCTTAAGCTGACAAACAAGGTTGGACTCATTATTATCATAGCTAGGAGTTTGTCCCATGTAATTTTCTTCTTGAAAATCCCCATGCAAGAAAGCATATTTAACATCCATTTAATGGGCCTCCCACTTATATGAAGCTACAAGGGCTAGAACAAGGAGGATGGAATTCATTTTGGATACAGGAGCAAAGGTTTTAATATAGTCAATTCTTTCTACCTTAGATAATTATTTAGAAACTAACCAAGCCTTATGTATTTTAATGCTTCTATATGCTAGATATTTAGTTCTATATACCCATTTACATATGACAAGTTTTCTTCCTTTTAGAATAGGGATAAGATCCCAAGTATCATTTGTCATTAAGGAATAATATTTCTCATTCATTGTTTCATCCCTATCCAGGTGGATAGAATATTTTGCAAATGTTTGTGGATCATAAGTATTTGAAACTTGAGTCTAAATAGAGGAGGCTCACTGGAACTATGAATGAGTATGATGCTAAAACGAAGGATTACTAGGAAGATCACTAATTGTTTCTTGTGTTGTATGAACCCATATAGGAAGTAATGGTGCTAGTGTTGGTTCATGTTCAATGGATTCAATTGGAGGAGGGTGAGTAGGTGGGGCTATATTTTCATCCTCATTGTCATCATCTGAAGGAGAAGAAACCATAATATGGGCACTCGTAGAAAAATTGGAAATATAATATAGAACATTCATCGAAGATGGCACAAACACCGAGTTAGGAACACAACCTGACATATCTTCATCAAAGTTGACATCTCTCCTAATATTTTCTATTGAATTAGGTTGAATAAGTCTATAACCTTTTACATATTCAAAATGTGGCTAAAAAAATCACTTCTCACACTTAGGTTGTAATGCTTTCCCTTTCTCATCGAGAATGTGAGATCATTCTTCACTACCAAACAAACAAAAGTGGCTTACATCTAGTTTAATGTTACTCCATACATATTTTAGTGTTATATATTTTAAAGCCTTTGTGAGAGTATGATTAACTATGTAATTTTCATAATTATTGGATTCCACCCAAAAATGAGAACTTAATCCCTTATATTGGATCATACAATTTGCTATTTATTTTAATGTGTGATTCTTTTTCCTGGAAAAAAAATTTTGTTGTGTGGTGCATGGAACAATATATTACATCTGAATTCCCTATCTAGTGTAGTAAGTTGTATATTTCTTGTGAACATATTTGTCGCCATTGTTTTTTATTAACTTTTTAAGTTAATGTCCAAATTGTTTTTCTACACAGACCTTGTAGGACGAAAACATGTCATAAATTCACTCTAGGTTTTAATAATTAAACCAAATTTCATTTGGAGAAGTCATCAATAAAGGTTAAGAAGTACTTGAACCTAAATAAATAAGCATAAGGAAGCATGCCACACAAAACACTATGAACGAGATACAAGGGAATTGAGGTGTGTTAAGAGGCACATTTTTCAAAGCTATTGCAATGATGTTTACATAGCTGTTGCAATGAGTGATAGTTTAGATGACCCAATTTCGCATTCCAAAGTTTTCTCATTTCATCGCTACGAGAAATGAAAATTGAGAGGAGAGACATTGACCCGAAGTTGTCAAATTTGTATGATCTGGTCATATCATTAACAATTCTAGTTGCTAAGGTATGCTTGGGATCCTTTAAATCTTTGATTGCAACTCGGTGAGATGAAAATTTTATATATTTTCTTTCACCCGAATGAGTTGTTTGGTACACTAATATAATGTTGCAATAAATTCTAGGAACACATAATATATCATTAAAATTGGTAGCATCTAGTTGAAGTATTCTAGATCCTACAACACTAAGATATCTATCATCACCAACAAATATTTGTTTGGTGTTACATTCATTAAGAGAAGAAAATTTATCTTTATCCTTATCCATATGAAAATATGCTCTAGAATACATAAACCACTTATTAGAAGAATAAGTAGTTGTTGCATTGAAAGAAAACTAGAAGCAAAAAGAACATGTCCATGAGAATAAGAGTTAGAAGAAGGAGGATCAAGATTGATGTTTCTATTATTCATTGTTTCTTCTAAGGCTTCCAACCTCTTGAGACATTTATAATCCATATGACCATCTAACCTACAAAAATGACAATGTCTCATTTTTCTTGTCTTTTGACTTAGTTCCTTTATCACCACTCAGAGTAGGAGTTGGCTAAGAGGGTTTGGGACCCTTGTTTTGTTTGTTTTTACAAGGATGTTGCTTCTTTGGATGCCTGGGGTGTTTTTTTTCTCCACTATGGTTTTGTTAGATGTACCCACATCACTGATCAATCCAAGATGAAAAAACTTATTTTTCTCTCTAATACGATAATCACAAAAAAATTCAAAAGAGATCATTTTGTAAACTGTGACCCCTTAACTACTAAGTTCTTATATAGTGGAGTCAAAAGTAGATATAGAAACATAATGAGGATCTCCAATCTTATCAAGAATAATATATATGAGTTGATCATATTTATTTTTTATCTTAGATTCTGCAAGTGAAAGTATAAATGTCTTACAATCGTATAGAAAATCCTTAATGCAAGAGAAATCACTAGGATTCTAAGTAATCAATTGACTTTTGAGTTGGTGGGCTTGAATATTGTTGTGTTTATCAAACAAAATTGTGAAGCTACATTTTAGGTTTCAATCCCTTGAAGGTGAAACTATAAATAATTAGAGTTTGACATCCCTATCAATCCATGTGCTGCATCATTTTTTGTAGAGGTGTGCAATTTCAATAGTACCTTTTGTTTAAGTTGGGAGTTCTTACATAAATATAAGCAATTTTTGTACCATAGTGAATCATTTTTCCATGTAAATGTATCTGATGCACTAGAATCCTGCTGCAACCTTTGAATGAGAGTCCACACTTTTTCGTCATTATTCCATTCATCCCTTGCTTCTATTATCCAATCGGGTTGGATGATCAAGATAGCACAGAGAAAGGCCTCAACATCTTCATCCTTTATTGAGAGTGCATCTGCCACAATATTTTTCTTCCCTTTTTTATAGACAATTTCAAAATCATAACCCAATATCTTGGTCACCCATTTGTGTTGTTCTTCTGAAGATAGTCTTTGTTCCAAGAAGTATTTAAGAATATCACGATATGTTTTGACCTTGAAGTGCCTACCTATTAGGTAAGAATGCCATTTCTTCAATGCATGTAGTATTTCCATCATTTCCTTCTCATAAATGGGTTTGTGTAAGTCCTTTCCCTTGAGTGGTTGACTTTCAAAATCCGGGGGCCTTCCTTCTTGCATTAGGACAACACCAATTCCATTTCTCGACGCATCACATTCCACAATAAAGTTTTTTGTGAAGTCTGGAGTGGTCAAGACATGATCTTTGCTCATATCCTCTTTAAGTTGTTCAAAATCTTTAGTTTCCTTTGGAGTCCATGAAAATTCATCCTTCTTAGTTAGTGTCGTTAAAGGTTCTTCTATTCTTCCATAGTGTCAGACAAACTTGCGGTAGTAACCTGTCAAACCCAAAAATCCTCCAGTTTCTTCAATGTTTTGGGAATCGGCCAATCCATCATGGCCTTAATCTTGTTAGGGTATACCTTGACACCTTCATGAGATACAATATGACCCAAATACTCTACCTCATTCACCCCAAAGAAACATTTGGATGGTTAGGCATATAGTTGTTGCTCCTTTAGTAGTTGTAGCATCTTGTAAACATGTCACACATGATCCTCCCAAGACTTGCTATAGATTAGTATATCATCAAAAAATACTAACTCAAATTTTTGAAGGAAGGGCTTGAAAATGGAATTCATCAACCCTTGGAATGTGGAAGGTGCATTTGTAAGTCCAAAAGGCATGACCAAAAATTCATAATGGCCTTCATGAGTTCAGAATGTTGTTTTTGGGATATCTTCTTTCTTCATTCTAATATGATGATACCCTAAACGAAGATCCAACTTTGTGAAATAGATTGCTCCATGCAGTTCATCTAAAAATTCATAAATGATAGGAATGGGAAACTTATCTTTAATAGTGATCTTGTTGAGATCTCTATAATCTGGACACACACACCATGAGCCATCTTTCTTGAATACCATTACCACCAGTGCAGAGTAAGAAATTTGGCTAGGTCTAATAATGCCGACCTCTAACATTTCTTCAACCATGTGCTCAATTTCACTCTTCTGGGCATAAGGGTATCTGTAGGGCCTGATGTTGGGAGGAACACTCCCAGGAATTAGGTGAATATCATGATCATGATTTTGAGTGGGTGGAAGACCTTTGGGAATATCTTCAAATACTTTGGAATGCTTATCAAAGATCCCTTGGAGATCTAGGGGAATAGATGGATTAGATGTTTGAACATCTAGTGAGCATAGTTGTGCAATTACACCTTGATGAACTTTTTTAAATAATTTTGTCATGCCATTGGAGCTTATAACCTTACTGAGTTTCCCTATGATACCTCTTAACTCAATTTCTTTTCCTTCCAATGAAAATTTCATGAAAAGTTCTTAAAAATTAAAAGTCACTATTCCTAATGATTGTAACCATTGGATTCCTAGTATGACATCAACACCACCCATGGGTATAGAAATCATTGGACTATTCATTACATATTCCCCCATAGTAAGATTGATCTTATTGCATTTTCCTGAGCAATTGATAGTTCCTCCATCTGCAATCATTACTTGAAACTCTGGTGCTAGATATACAGAGCAATTGAGAGCTTTGGATAATTTATAGTGAATGAAATTATGAGTACTACCATAATCAATTAGGACTATTACCTTTTTCTTTTTGATATACCCTTCGATCTTGAGGGTTTGAGGAGTGCTAATTCCAGCCAATGCATTACACGGTATCGTGGGAGTTAACTCTTCAGAATAAATCACGTCTACATTTTCATCTTGAGATGGTTCTTGTTCTTGTTCTTATTCTTCTTCCTCTTCAAAATCTATGTAGAATAATTTCTTCTCACCACACTTATGTCCCTTACTGTACTTGTTGTCACAATTAAAGAATAAACCTTTTGCTTTTATTTCCTACAATTGTTGAGGTGTCAACCTGGTAGGTTGAGGTGTTTTAGAAGAAGGAACATTATTCTCTCGATATATGTTAGGAGTGGTCCTTCTAGTAGCCATAGCCATATTTTTACTTTCAACATTTCTTGCCACCCTAAATGCATTCT
>ML786821.1:54100-70714 GCA_009831015.1 Picea engelmannii | reverse complement strand
GGTGGTACAACACTACATACCATACAGCCACTCGCATGACTCCTTTTGAAGCAGTGTATGGACAGAAGCCACCGTCAGTTCTCTCATACTTACCGGGTACCTCGAAGGTCCAGGCGGTTTACCAAACACTTACAGTCCGAGAGGATATCCTTCGTACCCTTAAAGAGAACTTGGTCATGGCCCAGAATAGAATGAAGCAACAAGCAAATCAAGGTCGCTCGGAACGTCAATTTGTAGAAGGGGATCAGGTGTTCCTACGACTGCAACCATATAAGCAAACTTCCCTCAAGGCCGAGCAGTGTCAGAATATAGAACCCAAATTTTATGGCCCTTACATAGTTCTCAAGCGTGTGGGACAAGTCGCATATCATTTAGCTCTTCCCAGTCAGTCGAAGCTACATCCTGTTTTTCATGTTTCATGCTTGAAGAAGGTGATTGGAACCAGGTGCCAAATTCAAACCAACCTTCCAGAGTTAGCTGAAGAAGGATCCATTTGGCTACAACCAGAAGCAGTTTTGGACCAGCGGGAGCGTCGCCTGTGTCAGAGAACCATCAAGGAAGTGCTAGTACAGTGGAAAGATATGACTCCAGCAGATTCCACTTGGGAACCAGCTACCATTCTGCAGCAGTTTCCACATCTCAAGCCTTGAGGACAAGGCTGTTTTTAAGGGGGTGGACATGTTAAGGTTCTAACCCGCACATAGGTAGATCAATGTATTTAGATGTAATAAAGGTCAATATTAATAAGACCTTTCAATAAAATAGAATAAGGTGGATGTAAGAAGACCTAATAGAATCTTCCGCTTCTAGAAGGATCTTCCTTTAGATGCTTCTCTTAATAGAAATATTTAGTATAAATAAGGGTCGAGGGTATGAAAACCCTGGCTTATAGATTATTGTAACAGAGCGCTGCTCGACTGGAGGTTGCCCCCTCGAAGAGGCCTGTGAACATTGCTATCTGAATCAAAGTGTTCTTTCTGTTGCTATTTCGTATATCATTTCTATGTATTGTGAAGATAATGTTAGATATTTTACTGTTATTCTTTCATTTCTAGCATTTCATTTCTGTTCTTCATATTTTATATATCTGGTATCTTGCACATTTTTCTTGAGATTTATCAATTGGCTAAAGAAGGTATTTCTCCTTGTATCCTCATAGTGTGCTATCATTTCTTCTATGAAAATTGTCCAAGTAACGAGTGATTTGCAAGAACAAAGCCATCGATACAATACAAATTGATTGGGTTCTAAATATAAAGAAGTAATCCGTACCTTTTGTGTATGTGGCACATTATGTAGATAAAATAATTGATCCATCTAAAGTATCCATGTGATTGGGTCCTTGCCATCAAAATTCCTCATATCGATCTTAGGAAAGTGGTTGGTCTTCAACCCAAAATTAGAGTTTCTCCATTCTTGATTCATCTTCCTTGTGTCCTCATCATGAATTTCATTGGATACATTTTCACTTTCAGGTGTCCTCTCTATTAGGAAATGTTTCAATCCTTCCATGATCTCCCATTCATCCATCTTAATACTTATTGCCTCCAACTTAGCTTCCGTTGAATCCCTCATCTATTGCAGTTCATATTTTGTTACTGTCTTCTTTTGTAAATCATTTATGTCCCTACGCATTTCTTCACCTTCATCAAGAGTCTAAGTAGGACTATCTGGAGGCTTATTTTGTATAGAAGTTCCCTTTTTTGGTGGGATGTTGGCCAAGTATCACTTTAAACCTTGATTTTGAGGTGGTTTTTCTAGACAATCTTCCTTTTATTGTATCTCCAAAATTTCGGCCCTTCTGGGTACAAAATTTTCTTTTTTGTAGTTCTTTGATATTTCTTCTCTGCAATTCCATAGATCTAATCAAAATTGTATGTGCCTAGTGGAATTTATGGTAACTTCCCCACAACTTGCTGATTTGTTTCCTTTCTAGTATATCTCACTTGTATAGCGTGCCTCACACAAAATAATAGATATAAAATTCTGAACATTGTACCATAAACACTACGAACTGTCCACTATCCAATGCAACTGGTCTCACTTAATTTGGATACTCCAGGAAGAAGTTATGATTGTTTTACCTGGAACACCTACTTGAGACTAGTTAATAGGACTAGTCAGATACCCTATCTTCCACAGGGTGTATCTGCCAATTTAAGATGACCCAGAATATGAAAGTTTTACCACAGATACCTTACTAATTTCTGTGAATAACCTCCAGATTTTAGGGTTTGAAAAGTTACATAAATGTTTTTATAGCGCAAATTCCGCAACGACCCAATTCAGGATGATTCCAGAACAATATCTTACACAGCCTGTAACTCCAAAATTATAAGGTATCAGGAGCTTAAATTTTAACCCAAGGTACCTTGATCCATCTACGCAATATCCTCCAAATTGTTCCTTCTGAAACATTGTAGAAAACAAGTTATAGCGAAAATTACAAGGTATATCATATGTAGCAGCGTAACCCCAAGACCTAGAGCTCTGATACCATATGTTAAGAACCAAATATCAATATAGCATAGAAAAACCTCAGAATAAGTACTCAACGCCTTGAAAAAGAGAGAATTTCAGGTAATAAGCCTCTTTGAGGGGGAAACCTCCTTATACCCCACATAAATGTCCAAATACAAGATGATTCCAAACGAAAATTTTTCCTTGGTATATATAGGAGACTAGGAGGTACAATTACAACTAATGGACTAAATCCGATATAAATAAAATAACATTACTAATGTAATATGCCTCAATTAAGGGGTAATGAGCCACTATTTAAGGCTTAAAATTTTTATTGTCCCATTTGCCTTTGTTTAATGCATCAAGGGGGGTAAGTTTTGTTCCAAAGGTAACTCAATAAAGTCTCTTACCTCTTAGTAAAATTCTGTACATGATTTCCATGAGAAGTAGTTAGAGCTGGTAAGTAGATGTAACTTGAACATGCCACATTATAATATGAATGTAAGATGGTTCAAAAAGAAAAAATTGATTGTTTAGATGGAAAGAGATTAAAAAAATAGGTAGTTTAAAAAAATGATACTGAAAACAGACTTTGAATGATAAAGTTATGTTCATTTGAAGAAAGGGATAAAAGGTCAAAATCGTAACCAAGGTGTCATGTGATAGGTGGAGGTTAGGACACATGGTAATGGATGCAAGATGAGGTTACTGAGTTGTAAAGAGTAAAAATAAATCACCATCCTTCTCTAAGTTTGTTCCATAAGCACAATTTTACAAATAAATTATTTTTATAACTTAAGTGATCCACTTTTATAAAATAAGCATGAAACACTTTCAAATAAAGTTACTCTATATTTTAAATTGCATGGAAAAAACTAATTTAAAAATGAATCACAAAGTGACTTTAAGACTTTAAGTGATTTATTTGTATAATTTAAGTGAGATGGAATTTTACAATAAAATTACTTTATAACTTAAATTCTATGCACGTTTACAATAAATAATTGTAAAAAGGAAAGCCTTGAACTCAAAGCCTATATTTCTATAAAGTAAATTTCAACCAAGTGAGCTATAACACAATTATAGAAGATGTTAGAAAGGAGTATTGTGGATTTTTGTTTTCAATCTTGGGATCCTCAAAATATGTGCTTACCTTGAAAACCAATGTTTTCATTTGTAAATAACTTCATACACCACCACACGCAAACAACAAAGAAAATTTTTAAAAATAAATAATTTCATAATCTTGTATGCTTAGGGTTAGATTTTGGTAAGTCTACCTAGAAAATGCAACCTTTCCTCCATGTTTCTAATTTTCTAAGATCACTCAAGCCATAAGGCAAAGAACATACAATGATAAAAATAAATACTTTCCTCTATGTTTTTGATTTGTTGAGATTGTACAAGACATCAAGCAAAGATAATACATAGATTAGAAAGGAGGGAACCTTGCAATATAAACATAAAATATAAAACGATATATTAAAAAAATGTAGAAGATACTTAAAAAACTTAAAAATGAAATTGTATACCACCAAATATTAGATATATGATCGTATCTTAGGAAAACATAAAAAAAATTAGTTGAAATGAGAAGGGTTTACAACTGGAAACAATGCTCTAGATAGTTCATTTGGCCTACAAATTCTCATAAATAGTAGAATCCACAAGTCCTTTATTTCACACAATGACACAAGTTTAGTATCTTGATCAATAACAAAAGCAAATTTTCATAGGAGCTTTGATACCATGTTAAAAAAACATGGTATATCCACACATGTCGAGCATCTTGAGGAAACCACTCACACATACATATCAAAGATCAATACACCCATGTTTATGTGGTTAAAACCTTCAAAGAGGGAAACAACCCATGGTCCTATCCAACATGACCAATTTAGGAAATATATTAATCCAAAAAGAAAATAGATTACCTGAACATCTCTCAACAATTGATTATTCACAAATTACCCTCCATTCTATTTAAATAGAGATCATGGGCCAATCATGTGTTAATCCATAAATGAAGTGTCATTAGTATCGAGGAGAAGATGAACCATTGGATCACTTTATGTTTAGAACATAATGATATATCGTTGAATTAGGAAGTTATAAAAATAGACTAAAGAAACCTACTTTACGTCAAGACATATTTTAAAACAAGTTGAACTTAACTAACTCTTAAGTGTCCAAATATTGTAACAATTGATGGCAGTGTTCCCAATATGTTGTGTGAATGGGAAACAAAGGATTAGGTGAATAGATGTCTCTTCTACTGAATTATAGAAGGAATAAGGTGAAGGGTCTTGATTTCCTCTATTTATCATATTATTGGTGGTGAGAAGCTTGTTACACACTATAAACTAGCATAATATTCTAACCTTTGACAACCCATATCCTCTCAAAATATTCTACCATATCTTTGAACTAGGTGATAACTCCTCTTGAGCTAGAAGGGCCTAGTAACCATCTTTCATGATGTATTCCTTACCCTTATTCCCTACGTCTCTTTAATCATCTTCCTATAAACTTGTGCGAGTGACCCTTTTTATTGTTTGGAGGAGTTGGTATGTTAGTAGGTGGAGTTCAATTGGGTGGGGAGTGGGTTTCAATACTTTCAACTGTATTCTTTGTAATTTTTCTAAAGAGACATATCTACTAGAGAGGAATCCCTTGACTTTCATCTAGGGTGGAGATTCATTAGTTCTATGAGAATGGATATTGGGTTATTCTCAGTAATTTTGTGGCTCAGATGCTAATAGGCGTTCTATTCCTTGACTTACACTAAAGAGTGTCCTTGATGAGATTAACGGAGAACTTTAAGAGGTTCCATATTTAAGATCCCAACCCATGATACAAAGGAGAGTCTAGATAGATTTTCGTTAGAGAAACTTGGAGGTATTTGATATGGATGCCCTCTTTCCAACAATCCTCTTTCCTTGTTACTAGTTTCCATGCTAGTTTAAATGTAAGAGTGATTTCCATCATGGCTGTGTCCTTGGTTTCTAGTCCCCCATTTGCAAAGGAAGCTCAGATCGACTTTTAGCTAATAAGGTGGATTTTTTTCTTCTTAGTTTTCCCTCCTTGCAACAAGAATTCTTGAATCAAAGGTCCCATATATTGGTGTGTTCTTGAAAGAGCCAAAAAACATCACATATAGGTGGACATTGAGGAGAGCACATACTTGATCAATACTAACTTTCCATGAGTGTTGAGTAATTTTTCCCTCGAGGGGAGAATATTCACTTTGATTTTGGTGATGTTGGGGTTCTAGTTGGCCAAGAAGAGAAAGGAGATCACTATTGGAATGCTAAGATACTTGATTAACCTTTAGTTTGTTTCAATAATGAATTCCAAATTTCTTGATGTTTTGGTAGACATTCTAGGAGAGGTTTTTCACCCATAGACTTTGCATTTAACATTCTTGACTTTTCCTTTAGATGAGTTGAGGTATTTTCTAAGGTTTCTTTAAATATTCTTTTAATGGAGGGAGAGGATCTCTTAACAAGGAGTGTTTCATTAAAAATTTATGTATGGTTAACTTCCTCGATTCCTTGAGTTATGTTGATTCCTGGGAGTTTCCTTGTTGTCCTTTCTTCTTCGAGGGTTATTCGAGGGTTCTTCTTAGTGCCTTGACCATTACAATGTATAGGGAGGTCCAAGAGAGGCTGTGTTAATCCTCTTAAGGCTAAAAAAAGGCTATCAATCTTCCATTTACAAGTGATTCTATCCAATACCCCCCACATAGGCCTTGTTCTAGTTGATGAAGGTGGTAGAGAACCCAAACTTTTGAAGGAACTTGAAGAGGAAGTTGTGTTAGACTCTGCCAAAGAAATTGACCATATCTAAATTGATTATCATTCCTTTCTCATTTGATTGACTATTGGAATGGAGAGATTCCTATATGTAATGTCCCCATCTTCTTAGGAGTCATAAGGGGAAATTCCACTAGCCTAATAAAGTTCCCATGGGCTAAGGCAAAAACTGATCTAGGGAATATGATTCACCTAGGAAAACTTTATAAAGTGAAAGTGGAGAAAAAGGGGACATGGGTCCTAGTCTAATAAAAAAGTCACCTTAAAATTATAAAGTGAGAAACCCACTAAAGTGACTTTAACAAAATAAAATAAAATAAGTGAGTGGGAAAAAGGCTCAAGAGAGTATTAAAAAAGGAAAATGAGGAGTCTCTCCTCATTCTAGCATTTTTACACTTGAGAAAAAGAAATTTCTAGAGCTCTTGGAGAAGAGATTAGGGTTTGGGAAACCCTTCATTTTATTATTGGTTTTGGTGTTGCAACAATACTCCCTAGCTAGTCTTAGGATCAAAATCACTCAGATTTCGACATTGTGCTTACTTGTGGTGGAGTTCATTTGATAAAGTGGGAATTTCTTTGGTTTTTATTGAGATTTAATTGGTGGCATAGATATCTTCATTGGGATCGATTTTTATAAAGTGTGGTTCGAGCTTGCTCATTTATAGGTGATTTACAGTGTACATGGATGATTTACTTTTATGTGGGGTAAGTTTTTGAGAAGGGAAGGATGAGTTTCCCCTTGTGGGAAGTCATATATCTTGTTGGTGGTTAATTCCCTTGTGTTGTTGGTTGTATTACTTTGGTGGAGCATGATTTCCTTTTTCTGGGTGAATAACTACATAGTTGGGTCAATTTCTAGCTTGTGTTGGACCACATTCTTCCTTGTGACAAAGTTCCTTTAGTGGGAGAGTGATTCTTCCTGTAGCCATGAATTAATATTGCTGAAGGGAGAATTTAGTTATTGCTGGGAAGTGAAAACAATGGTATTTTTATCCGCACAGGTGTTATTCATTTTTCGTATATGATGCTTTGATATATTGGTTGTTTATTCTAGTTTCCAAATCCATTATCAGCCTAAAGGAGCTGTTGCAGTGTTGTCACTTACATGCCCAACTATCTGAACAATTTTTGAGGAAATAATCATAGAAATTACACCAAGTTTCTCTATAATTTCCATTGTACTGTTGTTGGAGGTACTCAATGTATTTTTTGCTGCAATAATTTTAAATGAAATAACTGTGCTTGAATTCTATAATGGTGTATTGTAAATATCTCACAGAGAATAGATCTACATATAACGGTTGATTAAATGTTGTGTATGCAAACAATTTGTTTAAAATTCTAAACTACAAACTAAGAAAAAACAACTAAAATTTATCAATGGAAAATATAGTGGTATCATATCATGTTCCTCGACAACTGTGAGGTTTGAGGGGAAGCTTTAAAGGCAAATGCATGAGACCAGAAGATGAGAAAAAGATCACCTACAAGAGACGCAATGATAGAATTCCAAAACCATCTCCAGAACATGAAGAGGAAGTAGTGTTGGGTGAATAAGAAGTAGGAGAGGAAGCACATTCAGGTTCAGATAAAGGAAAGGGACCCATGGGGGATGATGCTGATGCTAGAATTAGTATCCTATTTAATATTTTAAGTGATTTGACCAATGGTCAAAATTTGATGAAGAATATAATGGGGTATCTAGCTAGTAATTCCTTGGGGGGACCAACCAAACAAAACTAGAATGGTGAAAGGAGTTATAACAATGGAGAGGGAAGTCATTCTCACACTAGCATGCAGAGTCACCATCACGTGTACACCAAGACATCCATACCCACCATGCCACAATTTTTGGGTAATGATGCAACATGACAAGTGGTGTTGTCATAGAAGGACGAACCCTTTGAGGCATACTTGGAGGAGTATAGAATATTGGGGGTTCATTTTCAGTCATCTATGTCCTTTGCTGAGTTTTGCAACCTTAAATGAAGAAATGTTCCTAGAGGGCGGGTGAAGGAAACAACACAAAACTTTGAGTTGCAATGTACACTTGGAAAATTCACCATTCAAAGCTATCATGGGTCCTAACAATGATTTTCTAGGTCATAGGTGCATAATATGGAAACATATTTCTAGCTCAATCAGATGACGAAGGAAAATTACATTATGTTTTCTACATTACATTTGGATGGTGAGGCCCATGAGTGGTGGTACCATGGGTTAGTGACTTGGGGTCATGAAATAATAACATCCTATCTTGACTTCACTCTGAGGGTCATTGAGAAATTTGACAAGAAAGACCCATGGCTTCATTGAGAGTTGGTGCAACTTAGATAGACAAGTAGCCCAAAGTATTTCATATCATAGTTGCAGAGGCTTGCACACTTGGTGATGTTATTTGTTGAGGGGTTATATAAACCATTTTGTGGTTGGTTCAAGGCTTATAATCATACCACCCTACATGATGCAGCCAACAGATATAGGGACATGCATAATTTTGTTCCTAAGATCAATTTTCCTCCTAAATCATTTTTCCCCAAGGAGAAGAAGGAGACAAAACCATTTCAGAAGGATTGGGCTGGGAAACCAAAGTTGGATGAGGATACCAGGAGATAACTGAGAAATAAAACTGTATGCTTCATTTGTCAAGAGCATTGGGTACTAGGACACAAGTGTTCAGGGAAGGACAAAGGAGGAAACACTCATTACATTAAGGTTTATTATGAAAGTGAAAATGATGAGTAGGACAAGGAAGGGAAGGTGCAGGAACAAGGACACCAAGAATCAAGTGAGGAGACATCACAAGTTGGGGCTAAAAGTCCTATTATTGCATTCATGTTAGGACTTCCTAGGTACCACACATTTAGAGTCAGAGGGGTCCTGCAGGGACACAAGCTTACAATACTAATTGATAGTGGGGTGTCCCACAAATTTATAGATGCAGCTATGGTGGATAGTTGAGATATTCCAATGAAAGAGTTTGAGGGATTCCGGATGATCATACCCGGTGGCTATCAGATAGAGTGCACTAGATGGATCCCCAAGTTAAAACTAAGCATGGGGATTTATACGTTGACAAATGATTTGTTTATGATGGATGTACCAGGCATAAATGTGGTACTTGAATTTTCGTGGCTATACTCCATTGGGAAATACACTAGTTATCAGAGGTCGATAGAGATGGAATTCATGGGTCTAGATGGAAAAAAGGTAGTCTTGCGGGATGTTGAGGAAAATGTATGAATGACCTTACTCCGAAATTTTTGTATCTTACTAGGCTAAGGTAAGATAATTGATATTGTCACCCGAGGTTTATAGCCTAAGTATAAATTATTATTTGATCCACGAGCAATAAGTGCAAGGGATCAATGTTTTTTTTTTATGATAATTAACTGTGTAAAAGAAATAAAATATAAAATGTGTATATACAATGTTTAAGAAAAAGAAACAAATGAAATACCAAATTTGAAAAGTATCAGAAAAACACACAAGTGAGACAAAACCAATAAAATGATTTATTTATTGATTTCATTATGAGATACAATGATAATCCCCTTTTCAAACCCCTATGAGGGTATGGACCAAAGTCAAATTTAGAGGTCTCCGATGGACACCATACAAAAAGAATCTTAAAACAACATAAGATTGAGACTAAATATTTGGATAGGATTTTCCACAGAGGCATCATTTACTGACTCTGCAAAATACTCCCTATTATTAATGAAATTTAATCCATAAACAGATCAAAATACACATAATTCCAAGAATAAATGATCAACCTTTCAATAACAAGCTACTGAAGTATATGATTCAATCCTTGAATCCTATTACCTTCAATATGACCCTGCTGTCAACAAGAGGGTTAAGATTCTAGAAAACTCAGAATAAATGAAAATGATAATCTCACAAGTATATAAGAGCAGACCTTATATCAAAAAATAATTTCCTTGTTCTCCCCCCTTTGTCCTTCCTTGTGATGATATTTTATCTCTTTCAAAAGAAGTTGTGGAGTTTTCATCTACCTTTTTAGTTAAGTCTGAATTCACTTAACACCAATTAGGGACAGATAATAATAGTAAAATAAAAAATAAAAAATAAAAAATTATAAATAATAAATAATAAATAATAAATAATAAATAAAGGTATATTGAATAATAAATAATAGGTGGGACCCCCTAATTCCTTTAAAATATTTTAAAGTTTTGATTCCCTCCTTGTCGCCCCACAATTTATCCAAATAACAAAATATGCCACAAATTTAAAACTCATACATCATGCATTTAATGTTCCCTTGTATCTCCCAAAATCATTCACATGTTTTTCAATAAATAAAATGTTTTTCCATCTGATAAATAGATATATGAGTGCTGTCCAAAAATGTAATATCATGTTGTCCCAAAATAAAAGTCAAACATAAATAAAACTCTTCATCCAACAGACATGAAAGTCAAAAACCATATTTGATGTGTGAGGAAGTCTGTCTCTTTTCACTACTTGCTTTTTTTTCTACTTTATTTGTTGATTTCGCTCTTTCAACAAGAGGGTAATTTGACCTTTGGGGTTGAATTTCACTAAAAAATGGATATTGTGCATCCTTCTGTTGGGAATGTGAAGTGATTGATTCTGAAGAATCTTTAGAGGAGTTAGAGTGAGAAGCCACTCTTTTTCCTTTATTTGTCGAGAGCTCAGGGATGGAAGTGTTCAATATTTTATTGGCATGCAAAGACTGAATAGTGGAAATAACATGGTCAACATACTGGGCATGCTCATTCAATGGGTGTGGTGGAGGAAGTGGTAATGAAACAATGAGTTAACCATTGTAATGAGCTGTAGGTTGGTGAAAAATGTTGACGATTAAATTTGCAACGAAGTTTGGCCCGCAAAGTGTTGCTAAAACCTATTATTATAAAAGCTAAATAATACTAGTAGGTGGGACCCCCTCGTAGATTGGAGATAAATTATGATGTTTATTTGATGGTATGTTACTGCTCGACATTACTTTCATGGTTGAAGATATATTGTTTTATGGATAATGGACCATGCATATTATACAAGGCTCTCTTGTTGTTCCAAGATCAAGTAACACCAAATCTTTCATGGTTATCTTTGCTGACTTTTCTTGGATTTATTACGTGTGACACCTGCAACATACACATATTATTAATAACAAATGGAAAGAAGCTAAAAGAAGGAACTGTCCTATGCTAACATGCCATACTATATGCATTGAAAAGGATTGTGGCAAATCCTAGCTAACATAGGATAGCCATGCAAGTTATCAAGGTTGTATATAGCATAGTTGGTATGCATTTCTACATAATAAAGATTGTAATATGTGATACAGGTGGTGCTCTTGGAAATTAAAGGTTGTTGGTTCAAAGTGGATGATTTGTTGGATTAGTAGCTGGTGCATACTAAGAATTTAATGAACTTGAAGTAGGTAAGTGATGTGCATTTATTTCACATCGCCTTTACCCTTTCCGTTGGATGCCACCATAGTTAGGTTATCTTACAAACATTACTGCTGTCGTTATTCTCTGATTTCTCAGCAGGGAGGAACCGCTTGACCAACTCACGTCTTAAGACATTGATTATAGGTATGTTCTTTTTTTGGCCCTTCATGAATCTACTCTGGTTATGAAATGGATATTGGCTCAAGTGTATTAGCTATGCTCTCCTTAAGTATTGCGATTGTGTAAATGGTGATTGTGAATGAAATGCTGATGATTCTCTTTGAAATGAGGTTGAATTCATAACATTATTGATTATCCTGAGGCGTTAGCGGTCACAAGAGATCTCTGTTATCTTTGTTGGTTTACTTAGAAGATCCTTGTTGGTCTTGGTGGGCTATATTCACGTTTTCACGCTGTTGTATCCAATCTGTGGGTTTTTATGGGGTTTAATGATTGAAGCGTTATTATCACCATGCATTGTACATATGGGCAGTTGGTTGAGTCCACCACTAGTGGTCATGAAGTGGGTTTCCATGTTCTTACTCGACCCTGTCTTCACCTCTATGTGGTAGTTGATTGATATAAAGGCACGAGGGTTATACCCTGCGTGCATTAAATCACATTTTCCACAACAATTTAAAGTCTCACCTCCTGTTATGGCCCCTATCATGGAATTTCTTCCTGTCCACAAACAAATCATAGCCCTCTTTGTGTGTACACCTTTGGCGTCGAAATTTCACCATTACTAGGAGTTGGCTTTGTTCCTCCTGTGATGGCTACTGAGCAAGCCCTTAATCCTCAGTCTGGAGTTCTGTAGAGGAGAATGTTAGTCCTGTCAAGTTTATATGGTTTATTGTGGATTGAATATATGGTCGATTACGTTGAATACCCATTTGCCCAGTTGGTAGTATGGAAATTGTGTTGGTTTGGCATTTAGTTACTACCTCTGTGATAAAAATGATAAACCCTACATTTCCAATTATACTTTCAAAGTATACAATCACGCTCCTTATGTTAATAACTCAGTATTGTTAATGGAGAAGGCCTCTACCCCGATTCAAATTGATGCGTGGGTATGCGTAGTTACCACAACTGGTTCGGTTGATTGATTTTCTACAATAGTGGTGAATTGTTTGGTTAATATAGTCACTGGTAATCGCACTAATAATTATTTGGATGATTAGCTGACATTGGTTACAAAGGCTTTATGTTTCTCACACATATCGTGTGTGTGTATGGTGTTTTGAAAATGAAATAATGGGCATGGTCACTATGGTTTTCTTTGGGGCTGAATGAATATTGATCCAGATCACTGTAGAGAATATATCCACTGCATCCTTATATTTGTTCGATTGTATAAGCTTGGGTTTCACAACATAGTTGATCACAATGTAACTAAATCGAAGCAATATTGTATTAAATTAAAGGCTCAACACGATGGTTGAGTTATTGCCATGACTGTGTGTTTGTGTGTTAAGTAGAAATGTTCCATCGTGGTGTTTTGTTGGTTGCACACTATGTATAACATAGATGGTTTGGTGTTTTTTTACACTCAGGAATACCCATAGGGTTTTAAACATATTTGTTGCAGCCTGATCATTTGATGAGATAGGTTGTTGTTGGTACCTTGTCGGTTGGATAGGTGGTCCAATTTTACAGTCATGTTAGATTGGGCTTGCACAGTGATCGAGTTACACTTTCATGATTGTATTATTCTGTGCATATATTGTGATGGAATGGTGGCTGTTGTTTGTTTAATTGTCAATTCGGTTTTGGCAATTTGATCTTGATTATTGGGTGACTTCCTATATTTATTTAATGAATGTCATTGCATTCAAAGTGACATACCTAATGGCAGTGATACTGTGACTTCATTGCTATTTTTGGAAATATGAATTGGAGTATATTTGTTGATTGAAGTAATGTATGGGCAGTGGTTGATTTTGATGGTTTATAGATTGGAAATGGGTACTGTTAAAAAAATTGCTATAAAATGCAAAGAATGTAAATTACAGGATCATAACCCCTTACAAATTGTGTGGAATACATGTTTTCATGTGGTGACACTGTGTTGGATAGTTGATTATGAACAAAGAACTAGTTAACTTCACATAAATTGTTATTTGGTCAAAGTGATTGATGGTTGATACATCTCTTTTTGTAGAATGTTTTGTGGGTCGCTTAGTTAATTTCATGAAAAATAATCGTCTTTATTCCCTTCCATTATTTCATTTTCCGCTAACTACAAATCCCATCACCTTCCCATATTCATTTTTTTCACTCCCTGTTCTAAGATTGATTACAGTCAAGGGAATTTCCGTGTTAAAGTAGATGGAAGTGGCAGTGTCTTGTGTGGATTGCAACGAGGTTTTATTGGCTACTTTACAGATGATTTTTGTTGTCATTGAGCATTGACCATGTTTTCCCCCCCTCATTATATCATACCTTTTCTCAATACAACCCCTTCATCTATCCCATAACCCTTTTCCACCCCCCTGCTCATTGATTGCCAGTAAAACAATTTGTATGGATTGGATTGCATGCGTCTAATATATTGTTGAGCTAAAATCCATTTCGTATTTTAAAAGAGTTGCCTTGTATGGTTAATTAAAAGATCATTTTCTTATCAATCATGCATGCAGGGATGCACCATTCAAATAGAAGGCTAAAAACAAAGGCCTATCACGCCTATGTAAAAAAGAAGGACTAAAGGATAATAGCATCAGCAAGGAAAGATATGACTTTGAGTTTTATTTTATCTATCGTTTTATGACAATTGAATTCAAGGATCTTTAGACAACATGTTTATTTTGGATATATGAGTATTATTTTTGAAATAATTTCAAATTTCATGAGCTTAAATTACCAAAAGTTAATATGTTGATGGGAGACACAAGGAGGTGTGTTTTTCTTAACTAATGGTTATGTTATGATTATTATGATTGTTATGAATTAAAGGGAGTCACAAGGGGTCCCACCTACTAGTTATTATTATTTAAGACCCTTATTATAATTATTACTCTTCCCTCTAACTAAAGTTATTTGAGTCTTTTAATTAACTTAACTAATGAATTGGTTGAACTTCTTCAACCAATTCTAATTTGTTCAAAGAAAAAAGAAAGGGAGGAACAAAGGGAGGAGAGAAGCAGAAGCATGCTAAGGTTTGCTCTTTGATTTTATGTTGAGATAGTTCAGTTTTCATTCATTCATATATTCATCACAACCTAATTCTCTTTTATGATAGCAGGGTCTTATTGTAGACAACAATATTCAGGGATGAATCAAATCCTTCAGACACTTGTTCTTGAGAGGTGTTGATCTATCTTTGATAGTCTGTGTAGACTTGTCTATTTGTGAACTAATTTTCATGACTGATAAAGGCTATTATGCAGAGTCGAGTGGGAAACATTCTGTGGCAAGATGATCCAGCTTTTAGAGTTTAGTTTTGGTTTTCTTTCAGAGGTCCTTTTGTATGTTCCATCGGGGATGTTTAAGTTTGACTTTGGTTCAAGATTTCTGTATGAAATTTTGTAAAGAAAATGACTCTTTGGTGAATTGGAATGAAATAAAGGATTGCTTTATGTCTCATCTATCTTGATTATCATCTTCATGTCTTGACTTTTGTTCTTACATTTATTTCAACAACTGTTATATTCAGAAAATCACATAAAAAGTGAATTTCCAACAAGCTTTTTGTTGATAAAAAACTAGCCTAAGCAATCATAATGAATACTTGTGAGTTATGATGTTATTTTTGTTGGCTATAAACATAGGGTGATATTCTCGTCCAATTTTATTTAGCCAAGTAAAGTCTGAAAATGCTTTAGTAAGATCAATTCATATCTTTTCCTCAACATTTATTTGGCAACCATACTGGGGAGTTCCTTGATATCTCTCCAGTTAATTTTTATATTCGATTTTTCATCGATACATATTTATTTTCCGAGTTTGATTCTTTTGACTGATTTACTATTAATAACTGTTCATGTTGCAAGGCAGCCCAATTTTGAGCCCGATCTCCAAGACCAGAGCAACATTGCTTTGAACTTGTTTCATACTATTTTAGACACTGCCAGGACCCGTGCTGAGCTTAACTATTCTTGGGTAACAATTTAATGAGATATTAATGTTCAAGAACAACTGGAAGCTAGATGCAGGAAGCCTAGAAATCAACAGTAACATTTTGTTTCTTCAGTTTTGGCCTTCCTTTCATGTCCTTAGATTCATGTGCTTCTAGAAGGAGAGGCTTGTCCCCTGAAATCAATCCTATTGCTAGAATAGGAAGAATAAACATAATGTTATCTATGCAACAAAGTTCTCTAAGGAGGAATTTATCTGATTCATCCAACTCGTCTTTCCTTCCCTCATCTATAACCCACATGATGAAATCTAGTGGAGGCTTTGGTGGCACTGGAAGTGTTATACCTTCTCAATATTCATCATCATCAATGATCGGTAGCTTATATAACCACCATATCCCTATCCAATCTACCACAAACCCAACCAAAATCATAAAAAAGTATGGACTTTTTCAATTCGAAGAAGACACCACCACCACACCGTGGCATGTGTCCTCTCCTCTTAACCTAGAACCTTCTACTCGTCCACTTACAAATTTTAAAGAGAACCTGCCTAAGTTTTCAGGGGATAACACTGTTAGTAGCAGTGAACATCTGGTGGCATTTTCTAATGCTTGTCACAATATAGGGGCCAAGGACAACGATACTTGCATGCACCTATTCATCAATTCCTTGGAAGGAAAGGTTGTGGATGACTTCTTTGACCTTCCTCCTAAGATTCTATCTACTTGGGAGGAATTAATCTCCTGGTTCAGATCAACTTATGGGCAATCTAAAATCCCAACCGAGAAGTTAAGGGAATAC
>ML786820.1:617042-635204 GCA_009831015.1 Picea engelmannii | reverse complement strand
TGCCTTCCTTGTTTCCTTTCATCTTGGAGTTTAGCGTTTTCACTCAATTTCAAAGGGCCAATTCTAGATTACTCCCTCACTGTTTACACTCCAAAATACTTGTACAAGCCTAAGGGTGTAATTCTTAAAGTCGCCTACTAGCATCAGTCTATCTAAAAGGGGAAGCCTTATATATTTGAAGTCATATTCAAAGCCTTCCTGGTCATTACCATCCCTTAATTCTCTTAAAAACCCTCATTTTGAGCCATGGAGACTCCTCAATCTAGGAAGACACACAAAGGTGGAAAGGTGGTTAGGACAGAACCAATGGACATGCATCTTTTTTATATAGAACCCATAGCAAGAGAGGCCTTTCAAAGAGTAGGGTGCCTCTCTTTCTGTTAGAACATGTAGAGAGTCCATCCAGAGGTAGCAAGATAGTTTTCATTGCAGTTTGATGGCAGGAAAACCAAGGTTGGTGATTTGTAGTTTTAGTTGACTGAAGCCTCTATCTCAGTTGCAACAGGGATCCCCATTACAGGTGAAAAATGGTTCAAATCCATGGATTTGAGTTCAACCTATGCAAAATATCTTTTTAAACCCTAATATCAAGCCATTGATTTGTCCAAAAGTATGCCAAGGAGTTAGTTGATTGACCAATTTGACAGATTGTTGAAGAGCATACAAAGATATTTTACTTGTGAGGGGAGATTTAACACATTGTACTAGTACCATATAAGGTTGTTGCTACATTTTACTGGTAAGGTTGAGATGAATATTCCCTATTACTTGTTGAGGAGTTTAGTTAAGATGTTAGACAATATACAAGCCAAATCTAAAGATGTGGATTCTAGCCTTTTCCACTCTGGACTTATCAGAATGCTAGTCTCTGAGGAATTGAGTAAGAAAGAGATTTCATGGGAGCATTGTGTTGTTACCTCTCATTTCAAGTTGGATCTAGCACCAACTCCTCAATCATAGAGGGAAAGTCCTTTGTCACCCACCAGTGCAACTAAATTAGGGACCAGCAGGAAGAGGAAGGGCAGAGCCCTTGCTCAAGTTTCAGAGATCAGCAAGCAGATCACAAAAGCTGAGGAAGAAGTTTGTCCTTCTCCACACAGATATTTTTCACCACCCCCTCCACCAGGGTTAGAAGAGGTTCCTTCTTCTACCAAAGCTGCATCCAAGAAAGGGAAGAAGATTATATTTCCCTCTTCTCCTCCAGCAATCGAAATCAAGGGTAAAAGGAATTTCACAAGGTCATCAATTTCTAATGGGGTTTTCAAAGAGCAGTCTTTACCAGAAACCCCTATTCAAAAGAAGAAGGGTAAGAGCATTGAAAATCTTGTGGAGGAAAAATCAGAAACCCTTACTCAGAGGAAGAAAGGTAAAGGTAGTTCTCAGCCTACTGAAGGGAAACAAGAAACCCCTGTACAGAAGGGTAAGGATAAAGGTACTAAAATACTTTTGGAGAGTAAAGATGAAACCTCTGAGAAAGGCATTGTGAAGCTTGTTGAAACAAAAGATGAAACCTTTTTGCTGAGAAAGAAGAATAAAAGTAAAGCCATCAAGGAACCTGATGAGGTTGACAAGACACTTCCCATCCAGGAGGAAGAGGAGTCTAAGAAAAAGCCTAGTGAGACTGTACATGCCACTGTTCCTCCTAACAGTCAGACCTACAAAAGAATTATCAAGCAGCTTAGAGATGCAAGAAAAGAAATAGCTCATCTTAAAGCAGAAGATAAGTTCAACTTGGCTCAGATGAAAGAGCTCATGGATGGCTACATTCATACCCTTGACTTGGAAAGGTTTGCATCTAGAAAGGCCCAGCCCCTTCATAGACAGTTAAATAATATTTATAGGAAAAACAGAGGCTTCCAGTCTCAAAATAGGAAGCTAAAGGTTGAGCTGAAGCACTTTCAAGATGAGGTAGCCCAAAGAAATTTACAGGGGTTGGTTGAAGCTGTCATTGAGGATGACAAACCATCATCTAATGAGATCACAGCTACACAGAGGAAGCCTGGCAATGCTAAGAATAATAAGTCTGCTATGTCAATTGAAGATCCTCTTTCTACCAGAAGGAGTGCGAGGTTAAATGTCAAAATGACAAAATAGTTGGTAAAAGGTAAGCCCCATTTTTTAGGATGTTCCTTTTTGGGGAGGGTTAGTTGATATGAAAATATTATCTCCGCCATCTATACGGGCTTCGAAGCGTTTAATTAGCTGGGTTTTGAGTTTTTTCTAAGTGGTAGCTTACCCCAATGGTAAAGGGCACTACCTATTGCACGATCAAGGCACCTAAGTAAAATGGTTTTGTCATCATGAAAGACCAAAAATTGCTCAGCACATGTTCAAGGTTGAAGGCGTTTCATTTTTGGCAATGCTACCTAAACCTGCACACAGACGCAGCGTAAGTGGCGCTACCTACAGACACTACCAAATATTTCACAGAGGGTAAAGGTTTTCACACAGGCGCAACACAGGGGTGCTACCTACAGGCACTACCCAATATTTCATAGAGAGAAGAGTCTGTACACATATGCAACACAGTGATGCTACCTACAAGCACTACCTTTTCTCCTTGTAGTGCGCTACCCAGTTTTGCTACCCAAGGAAGCTGCCAATAAAGACCAGGGATCTAGGAGGACCAAGCTAATGACTTTTGGATAAATTGATGATGAAGAAGGATGGAGAAGTAGAAGTTGGCATCATGAAGAAAACCACATGCTTTGAAAGACACATGGAAAAAAGGAGTTGCGCAGAAAAAAGGAATCAAATTAGTTTGAAATTCAGTTGGATCAGTCACCAACATTTTCCTGTTTTATAGCATAGGTGGTTAGATAAGTTGTTATATCAAATAAGTGTTTAGAGTTTTTCAAGGGAAGGAGGCCAGCTCATGCGTCTAGTTGTTGCCTCCCTTTGTTATAAATAGATAGATCATTTGCTTTAGTAGGTTCAGATGGTTGAGCAAGGCTCCCTTATACTTTAATATTTTGATAAAGTAATTGTGATCTAGTGATGTACTGGACTTAAGACTTTTTGACTAATAGAAACAGCTTATTTTTCAGTCTATTTTCTTCTGATGCTAAATGTTCATGCTTTGAATGATTCACATGAATGATTGTGGTGATGTTATGATGGATGTTTGATCATTATGTTATCATTATTTTTATGTAGCTTCCTTAGTTTCTCAGTTCAAGAATATCTTGTGTTAAGAAACTTTCCTCCTTAGGATTTTGTGGACCTGATGTTTACAGTAGCCCCTACACTCCTCTCATTCAAGTCTTCCCTCTATTCATACTTACTCCCAAACTATTGATTGAAATTATCCAATACCTTAATTGTTGGTGCATGCTAGCCCTATTATCTGAGTTAGAACATTATCACTCGAATCCTTTTCCATTTGACCTTTTAAACACCCTTACATTCACTTACAACTTGATGGGTACTGGGCTTGCCTTCCATGCAATCTGAAGGTGACTCCTAGTGCTAACAAGTGCCATGGATGAATCAGTCATCGAAGCATGGTTGGAGAACATGGCGATGTGCTTTGCACTTTATGATTACACCTCCAACATGAAATTCAACATGGCGGTGTTTCAGATAAAAGGGAGTACTCTTCTATGGTAGAAGACTCTCCTACCTCAACTAAACATGGTCGTCGAAGACATGTCATGGGAGTTGTTCAAGGAATGGTTTCGGGAGAGGTACTTGTCCGAGGAATTCATTGAGAGTCATATTAATGAGTTCAACACCTTATGACAGGGTGGTCGTATGGGGCCAGAGTATGAGGATAGATTCATGGAGCTGCTTAGGCATGCCCCACATTTGAACATGGAGAATTTGAAGGTCAACAAGTTTTTGTTTGGCCTTAACTTCAACATTTGTGTGAAGGCGAGGATTCTAATGCCTCAGACATTGCACGATGTAGTCCAGAAGGTTCTCATAGCTGAGCAAGAGCTTAATAGAGGGGTCATAGCAGGACTCCTACAAGACCGACTGGACAGATGACATCAGGAGCGCAGTAGCATTAGACACCATCTATACATGCATCAGGGCATCGATATATGTCTAGAGGACCTATGTTCATGACACTATGATGATTGACTCCTCATCATAGGACTCCCTACAAAGGACCACTACATCAGCAACAATGCCACCCACAACAGTGACAGTTTAGGCCTGTTCAGCAGAACATACTAGGGTCACAGACTGTTAGGCCAACAAATTATACTTCTGGGATTAGGAGTACTAGATTGAAGACTATATCTTGGACATGTGGAGAGCCACATTAACAACAATATTGTCCTATTGAGAAGGCCTGAGCAGTCGGATCAGCAAGACCCACTACAGTGGGAGATTTGGGCAAGGCCCACAGGATTCATGTAGTGGTGAATAACCACTAGGCCAAGCACCATTCCACTATGCTCGAGACGTCAGGTACAATCACCAACGAAAATTGTAGTATTTTTATAGATCCATGTGCTACAAAGATATTTATCTCTAGTGCAACGCTAAAGAGAATTAAGGTAAAGGTAGTCGAGCAAGACGAGGTCAGAGACGTAGAAATGGCTTCGAGCGCCAAACAAAAGGTTGGAGGAAAAGTTGTGGACTGTAGAATTAACTTGGGAGACTTTGTAACGAATACCAACCTTTATGTCATGATCTTAGGATATTATGACATAGTGATTGGTATGGACTGGTTGGAATCGCATGATGCGATACTTAACTGTAAAACGAAATGGTTAAGTTTGACAGATGATTTGGGACGAAGTAGAGTGATTGTAGGAAGAAACCAGGGAGTGTCCTTGAGGTTTATTTCTTCCCTATAGCTACAGAACAATATGCATAAGGGATGCAATATATATTCAATTTTAGTGTTAAATGAAAAGGGCGAGGTGGAAGGATTAGAAAACCTTCCTGTAGTACAAGAATAGATGATCAATAACCGATATATGTTGCCAAGAATAGACGATTTGTTTGATCAAATGAAAGAAGCGATGGTGTTTTCGAAGATTGACTTGATATCAAGGTATCACCAGTTACATATTAAAGAGGAAGATATCCCTAAGACTGCTTTTAAGATGAGATTCAGAAGCTTTGATTTTACAATTTTACCATTTGGACTGAGAAATGCCCCGAGGGTATTCATGAGTTTGATGAATGGGTTGTTCTGCAAATACTTGGACAATTTTGTTCAAGTATTTATTGATGACATACTAATTTATTCTCGGATGAAAGAGGAACATGACAAACATTTAAGATTGGTACTACAGTGTCTACAAGAAAAAAAATTGTACACGAATCTATCAAAATGTTCCTTTTACCAATCAAAGATTCATTACTTGGGACATATCATATCTGGTGAAGGTATCGTTGTGGATCCAGCGAAGGTAAAGGATATTATGGAATGGCCTGCACCGACAAACATACAATAAGTACGCAGCTTTATGGGTTTAGCAGGATATTACCGATGGTTCATCAAAGGTTTTTCGAATATAGCAAATCCGATCACGAAATTGCAGAAGAAGAAAAAGAAGTTTGTATGGATTGAGAAATGCGTGGAAGCATTTCAAAGGCTCAAGGAGTTGTTGATGACAACGATGATACTAAAATTCCCTGACATGGAAAAGGAATTCCTGGTATGCACTCATGCATCCAAGGAAGGTTTAGGCAAAGTCTTGATGCAAGACGATCGAGTGATCGCTTACATTTCAAGGAAATTGAGAAAGCATGAGGAAAACTACGTAACTCATGACTTGGAGTTATTGGAAATTGTATATTCCTTGAGATTTTGGAGGTACTACATGATTGGATGAAATTTTGAACTAAATATAGATCGTTGTGGATTGCAGCATATATTTACGCAGAGTGACTTGAACACACGACAGAGGCATTGGTCAGAATTACTTAGCGAATACGATTTTGAGATTACTTACATTAAAAAAATGGTGAACAAAGTGGCATATGCATTGAGTCAGAGACCACGCATATTCATGGTAATATCTCTCAAGACAAATCTTCGAGGAAAGATTCTAACATTACAGATAGACGATGATTGGTACAAAGCGGTTAAGGAAAATATTGGACAAGATACCATGATGGTACCAAAGTTTGAAGGTTATAAATTGGACAATGATAGATTGATGAGATATAACAAAAATATTTACATACCGCCTAATGATGAATTAAGAAGTTTGATCTTAAGTGAAGCGCATTGCGTAGTGTACATGGCTCATCCAGGAGTCACGAATATGAAGGCGGACCTTAAGCCTTTATTCTTCAGGAAGGAAATGAAATCAGACATAGTTAGTTACATGGTGAGATGTCTAGAATGTTAGCAAGTGAAAGTTGAACATAGACATCCAGCAGGATTATTACAACCACACGTAATTCTGGAATTGAAATGGGAGGTCATTTCGATGGACTTTATTGTTGGATTGCCACTAACGGCAAGGAGACATGACTCAATTTTTGTGGCAGTTGACACTCTGACGAAGAGTGAACATTTTATCAATGTACGTATGACGTATTAGGTGCCATACATAGATAAAGTTTTTTTTAGCGATATTCTGAGATTACATGGCATGCCAAAAAGGATCATATCTGATAGAATATTGGTGTTTACAGGATGATTTTGGACCAATTTCCAAGAGGCTTTGGGAACAAAACTGAACATTAGTACATCATATCACCTTGAGATAGACGGGAAGATAGAAAGAACAAACCAAATTTTGGAATATATGTTGTGTATGTATGTAATGGACCAATAGAAACATTGGGAAGAGTGTTTTCCACTAGTAGAGTTTTCATACAACAACAGCTATCAAAGTACCATTAAGCTGGAACCATTTGAGTTTCTTTACGGGCGACCATGTCAGACGTCGTTCAGCAGGGATTGACTTAAGGATAAGGTCCTGGTAGGACCAGAAGTGATCCAAGAAATGGAATAACAAATGCAATCGATAAGACAGAGGAATAAAGAAGTTCAAGATAAGCAGAAGAGTTATGTTGATGCGCATCACATTGACCGCAGTTATCAAGTTGGCAGTCGAGTTTTCTTACAGGTGAAACTACACAAGAGTTCGATCAAGTTCGGGAAGGGTGATAAACTCTCTCCTAGGTTTGAGGGGCCTTTTGAAGTCATGAAAAAGAAAGGACCCATGGCTTATCGACTAGCCTTTCCTGATTCTTTAAGGCGTATGCATGATGTTTTTCATGTATTTGTTTTGAGACATTATATTAGTGACCCTACACATGTGATTAACATGAGTTCTTTGCAGGTGTCGGATGAGGGTGATATCATAGCAGAGCCAATCCGCATTTTGTACCATCGCATTTGACAGCTATGGCGTTGAATAGTCGATCAGATCAAGGTTTAGTGGGACAATTATAGTCCACACTCAGCTACCTTAGAGGACGCATATGATATGCGTCAGCAATTTCCTTACTTATTTGATAGATTAGACATATAGATATTGTCAGATACTCTTATTTACTGCATTTTATACATTGTACAACTTCGGGACGAAGTTTATAACAAGAGGGGGTGTATGTAACATCCCACTCTATTGAGCACATGTTGTTGACTTACTCTTTGAGGACACTTGCGTGCAAGTGATCCAAATATAGTGCATGATGATCTTGTTTCGATTATGGATTTTACATGATGATGTTGATGTGTTTTGATTTACTATTATTTGATATATATGTATTGACATATGTTATTGACGAGTTTACCTAAGTGTGCAGGGAACATGACAAAATATGGATGTCGAGGGCATCAATGGACCTCCTTAGACTCTCAATTGAGTCAAGGAGTGGATTATGTTGGGGTTGAGTATTCATTTTACGCATATGTGACATGATTTATTTGGTATGATTATGTATATGGATTGGTGACAGTGTTTTTTCAATGGTTGTAGGCTCACGATTCTTGCTAATCTGACTCACATAAGGAGTAAAGGGGCCATGGAAAACAAACCATACATTGAGGGAGAGGTGTGGTAGATTCTTTGTCATAGCCTACTAGCACTCTCGTCGAGGCTCGAATTGTAGGTTAATGATTACCTAGTTAGAGAGGTCCACGATGTCGTGAGGGAAGACTGAGACAGTCGCTCACAAAGATTTCTAAGGGGAACACAATAAGGCATATTATGTATTCCTTAGAATCCCTTAGTCTCTCACAAGGTCAACCGAGTTGAGTGTTGACTTCAAGGGTTGGACAACTACCAAAACTAGTCAAAGGCGAGTGGCACCCTTGGAGCATGGAGGTGCATCTCTAAGGGAATGTCGCATAATTAAAAACTTGAGTCAATAAATCTAGGTGGCCTAGAAAACCTTGAAATCATTAGACCTTGTCGGATTTAAATAATTAATTAAAGAATGAATTTATTAATTATAAATCCCAATAAAATTCAAAGACTACTTCAAAGACTGAGCCTAAGTCTAAGTTTAGTTAGGGGAGTAAACTAAATTTATTTAAAAGAAATAAGATAAATCAATTTAAGAATTTAAATAATGACATAATCTAAATGAGATAATGCACATGTGTGCATGAAATTAATAAAAGGAAATTTTAAATTAAGAAAGAAATAAAGTATGAGAGAATAGGTGTACACATATGATGGTATCTAGAGTCTAGATACCACTAGTCTAACTAGAAGAAGACTCCTAATCAAACTCTAACTAATATCTAGTTAGGAGACACTCATTAATTGAGAATCTGGGGAATAAAGAGACAATTAACAACGATTTTAGGAACACATGGGGGAATGTGAGGGAAATTGACTTTTAATTAAAATAAAAACTTGTAATTACTTGTGCAACTTGGGGAGAGAGTGACAAGTGTGTGGGTGAATAATCCTATTTTAATTAATTAAAATTTTAATTAAATTATGCATGGGGACATGTGTCAGTGAGGAAAATTCTATAAAACAAATGGTTTAGATGGGAAATGGATCACATGGGTTATTGGTAAAGTTATGCTGCCAAAATATTTTTGGACTATGTTTTACTTGTGAGATTTGGGAAACCAAGTTTGAAGATAGAGTGGTAGCTCTCCCTTGCAAGGAAAAATTGGAGCTATAGTATTTCTAGTTTTTGTGCGTGGCTCCTTTGTGGCTCGGGGGGATAAGGGGGAAGAAGACTACCCATAGCATTGGCTCGGAGGTACCGGTGAAGTCTCTGTGATTAGAAAGCGAGAGGAAGGAAGGAGCACCTTTTGTTGAAGAACATCTTCAACTTCATCGTCTTCGGTTACGGTATTCCTATTTGAGTTTTGTAATTTTAATAAGTTTAATTTGTATATATATATATATATATATATATATATATATATATAGTTTAGAAATTTTTGAACATGTGTTGTAAATATGATATTGAACTGGTAATTTCTTGATGGATTTGTGTAATCAAACAAAAGAAATCATGGAATTTGATGTCATTGCAACTTCTCAACTAAGTATTTTGCAATTTGTGTTAGCTATGTTTTCAATTTCCCATCCATTTTCATTCTATTTTTTTGTTGCTAGATGGTTTAGAAATTGAGAAAGTTAGAAATTATTTATTTGTTTCTAGTTGATGTTAACCAAATGGGAGTTCTTCTTGATCATTGCCATTGTTTCACTTGCCAGAAATTTATTTTATATTATCTTGTTGAACCAATTTCCCAACACGAATTTGCATTTTTGTTTCCTTATTGCTTGAATAATTGAAATTCTGGAATGGAATTCGTGGTGATTCAGAAATTTAGAATTGATTTACGAATTGAATTCATGTGGAAGTTGTTCTCAAGCTAGTGTGTGATCAACCATTTACCAACAAAATTGTAGTTTCTATTATTTACTGTGTAAATGGTTGAACCTTTCAGGAAAAATAAATCTTGTGGTGACTCTAAAATCTAGATTGGAAACCTAATGTGATTATCTATGGTTACTATCAAGTTTTATTACTGATTCAAAATTTATTTCCATGAGACTCCTTCCCAACAAATGAACCCCCCAAAATTTAGTTATGTTGTTTCTTCCTTTTATTTTCCATACATCAAAAATTTGATTACTCCTTTAAAGATTAATAAATGATTAACCTACCCGTACGTTGCCATATCAAGTGAGAAGCTCAGTATTAATTTACTGTCCATCCATTAATCTTTTGAATCAAGGATTCTTTTCGCTACCCATTGAGTTAATTTCGAATTTTATCATAAATTAGTGTCGGATCCAGGACCGGATCAGATGTCAGATAAGGTGTCAAATCAGGTGCCGAAACAGTCTGTGCAACATTTCAAGGACTAGATTGGGTGTGTACAACTCTTGATTCGTTGCTCTTTTCCTTAGCGCCTTGTGTTTGAGTTGGGCATTAACTGTTGTGTGTTATATAAGTTGGGTTGCGAAAAAAATATGATGAATTGATTGAGAGTTGCAAACCCTTATTTGAATTCTAAATTATAAAAAATAAAAAAAATCACAATGATCTGTATAGTTTTGAATCCATTTCTGATTCAAAAAGAAAACTAGATTCGTTTCTCATTATAGTTTTGAAGACTCTAGACTTTATTTTTAAATCGTTCTGCTTGTGGGGAAATTTTGTGTTGATTTTTATTAATTGGAATCAGTTCGTAGTGCAAGATTTGAATTCGCAGTTTGATAATCTTTTAAATCATTTTTCTGATACTAGAATTTCATGGTTTGTTTCTTTTGACTCAATCCATTTTTTTCTAATTTTTGGGTCTTTGTTTTAGTCTTTGATCACCTTGAACATTTTTCCTCTTGTGCCTTTGAACCTCTGCCATTATCAGATTGCAACTCCTACCATTTTCGAAACCTTTATTTGTTGTCTGTTTATTTTAATTTGAATTTATCAAAAAATTAGTTATGTTTCAAGGTCCGGAACAAGTGTCGGATCAGGTGTTGGATCAAGTGTCGGAATAGGCGTCAGATTAAGGGTCGGATTAAAGGTTGGATTAGATTCTAGAACTTTATTGGTTGAGAGATTTGCATGTTATCCTTCTCACTTAGGTTATGTTCCTTTAGTGGATCTGTTGTTTACTCTTAAATAAAGATGTGAAGTGATTGATTCTTCTTTAAATCATCTTATATAAAGCTTTGTAAGCTAGCATGTGAAACTTTATTGAGTCTTAAATATGAATTTATCTTCTTAATTTCTTAAAATTGATATGTAATTAGTTAAATTCTTGATATATTACTTTCTATGATGAGATCATCTTATAGATTTATACTTGGGTATGAAGGTTGTATAAATCCTTATATATTGTTTAATATGATGTTGACCTTCTTTAATAGTTTTATAATGTTTATATAATATAAGGAAGCATTGATTTGGTATGTATGGTTTAATAAGATTGATCTTCTTATAATTTTCTTATAGTTTGTAATAAATAGATAAAGTAGCATTTGAGTATTATTATTGCTTAATAATGGTTGAGTCTTCTCATGGTTCTTTTAAATGGTATGCATGTAGCTTGAATGCTTATTATTGTTATTTATGATTAATTTCGTATAGTTTAAAAGGGTACTTAAAGTGGTATTGAATCCTTATGTTGTGCTTAAGGAAGACATTTAATTTTCTTATGGGATTTGCTATTTATGATTAATTTTGTATAGTTTAAAAGGGTACTTAAAGTGGTATTGAATCCTTATGTTGTGCTTAAGGAAGACATTTAATTTTCTTATGGGATTTCATGATTGGAAGTGTACCTAGTATTTGAATTACTTTGTATTCTTAATTAAATTATATCATGTTAGTAAGGTACATGGTTGAGCTACATATGGGTTGTAATTATTGCAAATGTTTTGATTCTTGATTGATGCTTGAACTTGATTGAGCCTAGCTTGACAATATACTAATGAAGATTAGAATCAGATCCCTATACACTCCTAAGATTGTACTTATGCTCTTGTAGTTGTACCTTCTTTATGTATTATCCTCTTGCTTTATTGCACTTAATATTGCGTAGAAGATTGATTAAGTATAGTGGGGTATTCCATTGTACATGAGGAATTGAAGGATTGATATGGTTGATAAATCTAGTCTTGATTCGAGGTTTATGATTGGATTAATGGGATTTATATACCTCCTTGTTCCTCAGAATAGTCGTCGGTCCTGAGACCTTAAGTGATCAAAATCAATCGGATGAATATTGGACTTGAGCGTTGCTTATGTGTCTTGGAGGTCCTAACCATGCAAGATAGGTTGGGCGGGTAGTTTCCTTATGTTATCATTTGAGATATGGTTGATTGAATAATAGTGGTGTTGCTTTGAGTAGATTGTGATGAAATTGATTGAGTAGTTATTAATTTATGTCGTGACGCATGTCACTTGTCGTAACGTTGTTTGTTTCAAAAAAAAAATTACCTCTTTTGTACTTCACTTTTGTTGTCATAACGGAGGGGACGTTATACATACATTAAATTTATATACTACCTGAAGATCTAGACCAAACAGTTTCCACAAATATCATAATTATGAGCATAGTATAAATATATAATTCAACAACCTATGAAATTGAGTTGAAACCTGCACAGAGAATCTAGCTAGAAACAATGAACAACAAACTTGCAAAGTTGAGAGAAAAATTGGAGAGAAAGAATAAAGAATTATATTAACCACTAATCCACACTCAAAGAGTGAATAATTTACAATAGATATAAGATACATGTTCAAACTAATGTGCCATAGTAGTCTTCTAGAGATATGTGGACACACACTAACAGAAACCAGAGTGAACTACCACTTAGTCCTAGTTAACCATCCATACAATTATCAGTTAACTAGTCTAGACAAGTGGACTGGAGATAATCTCATGCATGCACATGTGGTGCACCCTCCTAGCCTCATTCATGTCAAGTTCACCCTCCTGGTGATGATTCCAAGGTGAGCATGCAACACTTTGTGATAATATCAAGGTTGTCGTGCAACACTTGACTCCAGTAGTCTAATTGATGTACAACTAAGTAATGATTGAAGACGAGGTGGTGCCCTCATCTAGGGGAGAATATATCAAACTAGGGGTTCCCTCAACATATACTAATAAACTTAGAAAAATAAATACTAGGTGGGTGTGTAATACTTGCAATGCCCCCCTTGAAGTGTTTCTATGGAGTACACAATGAATGGGTCCCAACAAGAATTCATATTAGGTATCCATTTTAAAATGCATATAAGAAACATAGAACAGTTAGAAAAGAGTAAAGAGAGAAAAACACATGTTAACANCCCTCCTTCAAAATACAATGTTGACTAGGACTGCTTCTTTGCAGTTGAATTCTTCATTCCAAGGAGACCTCACAAATGTGTCATTTTATGCTCGGTGTTTTTTTTGTTGAATATGTAGATGTTTGTATGGATATGATGAAGTAAATGCACTAGTGATATGTTCGTATCTATCCACTTGCTCTGATTGGAAGGAAGAAGATCAAAATACCCTTCATTCATGGAAATTTTCCAATACGGATTCCCTTCAACCTCTGCATAAGCCTGAGGGCCAGATGCCAGAACCATGTATCAATGCATGGGAATTACCGATTTTGTGGTTGTGAGATCATGTGGAGCTCCCTCAAATTGGGATCTCATCCTTCTAGGATCGACATTATTATTTTCAATATCACTAGCTACCGATAGGATGGATTGTTCCCATTTGGGTCTTGGTTCTGGATCAACACACAAATTCTCATGTAATTCCAAATCTAATTCAGAAATCAGATCTTAAATCTTATCTCAATGATAGGTTGTATCATCTTTATGATTTTCTTCAAGAGGAAGCAAATAATATTTTGGGATATGCTTCAAGAGGAAGTAAACAAGTTTATGTGATATGCTTCAAGAGGAAGCAAAGAAGTTTAGAATCTTTTTATTTCGATGGCTTTTCTATGGGATTTTTCTTAGCATTCTCTGACATGCATTCTTCACACTCTTCCTTTATCCCAAATAGGACCTCCAATTTGTTCCATACTTTGTCTGGAGTTGAGAGTGATTCAACATGGAATTGTGTTTCAGGAGAAACATACAAACAAATAAGTTTGAAAGCCATATCTTGTTTATTGGAAAAATGAGATTTCTCATCGGTGGAAGTGGGATTTGTTTCTATTTCCATAGTTATTTGATACAAGCCTCTACTTATAAGAGGAAATAGAATCTTTGGCTACCAATCGAAGTAATTATATGGCATAAAAAATGATGAAAGTGGAAATTCCATTCTTTGTAGTTTCTTTAATATTATGTACCTGCAATAGATATTTTGTGTGACTTCGTCCTGGCACATGTGGGCTTTGATACCATGTGAAATTGGGTTGAAACCTACATAGAGAATCTAGATAGAAACAATGAACAACAAACTTGGAAAGTTGAGAGAAAATTGGAGAGAAAGAATAAAGAATTGTATTAACCACTAATCCACACTCAAAGAGTGAATAATTTACATAGTAGTCTTTTGGAGATATGCGGATAGACACCAATAGAAACCAGAGTGAATTGCCATATAGTCCTAGTTAACCAGTCATCAATTAAATAGTCTAGACAAGTGGAGTGGAGAGAATCTCATGCATGCACATGTGGTGCACCCTCCTAGCCTCATGCATGTCATATGTTCCCTTCTGGTGATGATCACGAGGTGAGTGCACCCTCATGGTGATGATCAGAAGGTAAGCATGCAACAATTGGTGATAATACTGAGGTTTCCATGCAAGACTTGACTCCACTAGTCTATTTGATGTACAACTGAGTAGTGACTAAAGAGGAGGTGGTTCCCTCATCTAGGGGATAATATCTCATACCAAGGGCACCCTCAACGTAGACTAATAAACTTAGGAAAATAAATACTAGGTGGTTGTGTAATATCTCCAATACAACCTACAATATAGGTTGCAATGCCATGATTAAATAAAATTATTGTAGTTCCATATGAGATAGCCACAAATGAAATATGGACTATTGGACTTAAATTCTAGGTAAAAACACAAAATCCCTTCATTTTTTGTTTCTTAACTTGATGAAATAAGTAACGTTGTTGAAAATCTATGGCAATCAAAGAACAACATTGCCAATAGAAAACAATGATAGAAGTAATCTAGTTGATGAAGAAAATATCACGATGTGAATCCCAACACAATAACATATCCTACCAGCAAAAAAATATAAAATTCCTCCTAGTTTTCTAGCAAGTTGATGATGACCAAACAAAAGGACCTTCCACAGAGAGTCAATGAACCATTTCTCTCATAAGCCTTTTTCCATATAGAAATGAATAGATCCTACTCAGCAAATAAACCCAATATATTTGGAAAATGTTTCTCTACATAGTGTATATTTTAACCTTGTACAATATTTGTTGCAAACATATTTTCAGTAAAAGAACAGAAAAGATACAATGGAAAATACAAACACTACACAAAGATTTTTCCCCTGGAAACCCAAACCAGGAAAACCAGCATATTCTATATTCATTCATAGTGATACATTGTTCACAATACAATATACATATATGAGCCAACGACATCCAAAACCCTAACCCAGTGACCTAGATTAGTCAAAAACCCCAATTCCTTAACCGGAAATAGAAAACCATGTGCCAAAAAACCTCCCAACAATGGACACAAAAATTGAGGTGACACGAAAAATGAGGCAAAAACGTGACACGTTTCCTGAGGAGAAAACAAAATTTCTTGGGGGTGTTGCCTCTGAACCCCCCTACGTGCCCGATGCAACGTAGAAGACACTAGAGCTAGTCGTGCAAAGAATATAAAACATACCCAACATTCTCCCACTTGTTTTTTTTTTCATACAGGGGGTTACAGGGTTGCATAGTCAACAATCCAGGGCAAAAATGCCCATGGATCCTCTACACCAAGAGAACTTGTTGGTGTTCACAGATTTTCTTAATGAATCTGCAACATTCTTCAAAGTGTCCACCTTCATCAACAACACTTTCTTTTCTTCAACCATGTTTCTCACAAAGTGATATTGAATATCAGTATGCTTTGTCTTTGAATGATAAGTCGGGTTCTTTGCCAGACAAATTGCACCCTGATTGTCACAATCTATCCTTACAGATTGTTGTACCAACCCAATACCTGAACACAATATTTGTAACCATATTGTTTCCTTAATTTCACGAGTGGTTGCCATGTATTCAACTTCTGTAGTTGAAATTGCCCCTACAACCTGTATTTTGCTCATCCAACCGATTGCTCCTGCAAACAGATTAAACACATACCCGCTTATAGATATCCTACGATCCAGATCTCCAGCCCAGTCTGCATCCACAAAGCCATGTATTTCCAACACTTTATCCAATATTGATCTTCCTTGGTAGCACAATCCATAGCTAGTAGTGCCACACAAATACCTGAAAACCCTTTTTATTGGTGTCCAATGCTCCTTCCCTGGTTTTGACATATACCTTCTCAAAAATACCACTTCATGTGCAATGTACGGTCTAGTACAGACCATTGCATACATCAAACTTCCAATTGCACTCGCATATGGAACACGAGACATGTCCTCCTCCTCTTCTTGTGTCTTAGGACATTGATCTGCAATTAAATTTACACCAACAGGAATAGGAACCTTAACCGGTTTATATTCTTGCATATTAAACCTCTGCAATATTGTCACGACATATTTTCTCTGATTTAACCAGATTTTCCTCTTTTTCCAATCTATTTTAATTTTCATGCCCAAAATGAAATTTGAAGCACTGAGATCCTTCATGTCAAATTTAGAGGACAACTGATTTTTCACATCTTGGATAATCTCCTTGTCATTTCCTATCAGCAACATGTCATCCACATACAATACCAAATAAATCAAATGATCACCAATTAATTTAAAATACACACAATGACCCTCTTTGTTTCTTGTGAAGCAAAGTCTCAGCATATATGATCAGAATCTGGACCAAGGGTCTAAAAAATGCTCAATTTTCAAAGTGCTCAGAATGCGACGAAAACGGTGCCATTGCGTCCGTCTCGTTCTCCTGATTCTGGCGGTATATTTATTTTCGCAAACGGAGTCCGTATGGACAAGTTATCGAGGTCTGTTCGCCGAGCCAAACAGGAAAAAAATGTGCTGACTGGGCAGGCCGTACTGCCACGTGGCAGGGCCGTACAGTGCTGACGTGGCAGACGTACAGATGACGTGGCCGTCCGTACAGGACACGTGGCGGCTCCCAGGTGTGACACGTGTCACGCATTTATGGGTTTTTTGGCATGCATTTTGACCAATTGGAAGGTGACACGTGTCACCACTGGATGGGTGACACGTGGCACCAGGGTGACGTCAGCAGTACGCGTGGCGCTGGCGTGGCAGGGGTCACGTGGCAGGTGACGTGGCACAGTTATATTGGTTGGCAGTTGGACGAATTGTATGGTGACACGTGGCGTATTATTGGCAAATTGAAAAGTGCCACGTGGCCCAATGAAGGGCTGCCACGTGGCACCCCGAATTTTGACTATGTAGGCTTGGGTTCAAAAATTATGGAGCCAACCAGGTTTGAACCGGTGACCTCCCACATTGCCAACGCTTTAACTCAGTTCAACCAGCCAACGCACCACATGTGTGGGTTTATTTAACTTTTGGTTGTTAATGCATTTGAATTTGCATTTGGTGTATTCGTAGCGGGTGGTCGGGCCAGGGCTTAGCCCCGGCCCGAGGTTCTATTGTGCCAACGTGACCGAGCTGTGTAATGTTTTGGGGCGCATATATATATGACGGTTGGCAATTACATATATATATATATATATGTATTACAAAGTTAAAAAAAATGGCGCGTGGGGTATTTCGGTTAACCACGGTTCTATTACATTCTAATATGACCATTGTCCATTGTTTGTGCGCGTTTATAAAATTTGCACGGGAATTGTATTACAATACCAAGCCACGGTTCGGTTAACCATTCCATATGACCAAAATGTATTTCAAACGGTTGGCGCGCGTTGTTGGAGCGGGATTCCGCCATTTTTGGCAATATGCTATTTTTAGCCAAACTACTCCCATTTTAGTGGAGTTTGTTGAGGAAAAGAAGGAAAGTTGGTTTTTGGCATAACTGGAGCTAGGGAAAACCTTTCTTGACGAAATTTTGGTCAATTTTGGGTCTCTTCGACCTTCTGGAGCCATTGGAGCAGGTTTCAGAGCCATTGGAGGCCATTTGCAGGTGTTTTTGCTTCA
>ML786820.1:595351-607703 GCA_009831015.1 Picea engelmannii | reverse complement strand
ACCCACTTTTAGGTTTCTTAACCTATTTTCCTTATTTTAGGGTTAACCACTTTCCATAAATAGAAAGTTCTCCAATATTTTATCATTTAAATATTCCTTCTTGATTTTGTCACCTTACTTTATCATTTAAATAATCTTTCTTGGTTTTGTCACTTCTCTTTATTATTTAAATAATCCACTTTGTCATTTTACTTTATCATTTAAATAATGATTTATTCTTTTAGGTCACTTTGACTTCTTTGACCTTGGGGGCTTCAAGCCTTCATATGGGAGTCGTCCAACTTTGTAAGGCCATAACTCTGAAAACGTGAGGAGTTATGTGACATTCCACATACCACCAAAAATGGCATGACAAGCACTATCCATATAGGATAGTTTCACAAACAATTTCATTGATCTTTATCTCATTATTCCACATGCAAGCATGGGTCCTCCAACCATTCTTCTAGGATAACTCAATCCGCAAAGCATCTTCTCGTGAGGGCTTTCACCATAAGGGGACCACTTTGGAGCTCATCCATTTGTGCACCTTATCAATCATGATAAGACAATAAATGATTCATCTATACATTTTTCCAACAATGCATCATATCAATGAAAGCACATCGATCCATCTTCATCATGTATTAATGACAACTCATTGATCCATCTTCATCATATCAATGACAACTCATTGATCCATCTTCATCTATGCATTCTCATCAAGGACAATACATAGTTATTACATTAAATCAATCATTAATCAATCAATCACTTGACATCAATCAATCAAACCATTGGCATCAATGATAACATGATCCAACAACAAGTGTTCCACCCAAGTCTTTCTATAGATGAGGATTTAATCCAGATACACCACTACAAAAGTATTGGTGAAAGGTCGCATGATATTCCATCATCCTCATGAAATTTTCTGGAGCATTTGTCAAACCAAAGGGCATGACCAGCCATTCAAAAATGCCTTCTTTTGACTTGAAGGTTGTCTTCCATACATCTGTTTATTCTATGGGGACCTGGTGGTAGCCAAACTTCAGATCAATCTTACTAAATTATTTGGCGCCCTTAAGTTGATAAAGGAGTTCATCGATTCTGGGAATCAGGTACCGGTTCTTGACTGTGATTTTATGTAGGGCTTGGTAATCAATGCAAAGTCATTAGGTCCCATCTTTCTTCTACACCAGCACAATTGGGCTCCCACAAGGCGATGAGTTTGGAAGGATGTGCCCCTTTTGGAGCAGTTCTTGGATCTATCGCTTGATCTCCTCATTCTCTAACAGAGAGTGGAGGTAGACTGGCCCATTGGGAAGCGATGTGTCGAGGGTTAGATCAATGGTATTCTTGACCTGACAGTGCAGAGGTACCCCAGTAGGTGAGGAGAAGATATCTTTGTATTCGTCCATGACCTTGTCCACTTGCTTTTGTTGTGTGGAGAGTTCGTCCACAGAGGCCCTGGATGTGGTCGCAATATTTCTCTCACTCTGAGAGTGAATCATGAAGAAGACAATAGTCCCGGTCTGAGATATGATTTTCCTACATTTCTTGGCAGAGATCAAAGAAATAGCACTAGGTGGGACTGCCTTGGGTATCCTGTATAATTTCCTATTCAAAGTAATAATAACACTGTGAGGCCTAGACTCATATACAGCATGATGTTTCCATAAAACAGGTTGGCCCAAAAGAACATTACAAACTTTGAGAGGAGAAACATCACGCAATACCTCATCTTTGAAGGGCTTGATGTTGTATGACAGGCAACACAGTTGGTTGAGGCGGAGATCGCTTCCTTAGCGGAGCCATCCAATGGTGTAGGTCTGTGGGTGCGATGTTATCTATAGGGCTATCTGCTTGATGGCCTCTTCTAAGATGAGGTTATTTTGTCTAGCATTATCAACAATAAAGTGCAGTGGGGTTCCTTCTACCCACATATGTGAATGAAAGAGGCGATTGCCTTCTTCTGGCTCATCTGGTTCACTAGGCTAGACCTTGGTGGTAGAAACAGTGGCACTGGGTTTTGCGTCAATGATCTGTCTCCCCCTTTTCGATTCTGAATCAGAGTCATAACTCGCATCTAATTCATAGGCTTTCACCTCAGCCACCAGTGATTTCTTAGAGCGACAATCAGTAGTGTTATGCCAGGGGCTCTTATGGAAGTCGCACCACTTCCTGGTATCTTTCTTTGTATTTCCGGTGTCCTTCTTTGTTTGCGGCCTAGACTGGTTGTCTTGAGGCTATTATTCTTTGCTTTGTCCTTTTTTTTGTGGGTTGGAGATTCCCTTTACCTACTTCTGATGTGAAGGGTTACCAAGCCCAAATTGTCGTGTCTTTTGTTTAAGATTTTGCTCGATTTTGACGGCATATTGATAGGTCGTGCCTAAGGACGAGATGTCCAAAAACTCCATTTTTTCCTAGATATATCTATGTAGACCACCGTGATACTTGATCACTAGATTTCACTCAGAATCTTTGATACCCAACTTGGTGCACAAGGTATGGAATATATTTGTGAACTCTGGCACTGCTTGGTCTCTTTCTTGCCGCAGTGTGGTCCATTTTGTATACAGGTCGTCATAACTTCCGGCATGGTAGTATTTTTCCTTGATAGTGTCCCTGAAGGACTCCTAGGTGACCATGATTGTAAATAATGAGGGTTCCTTTGTTTCCTTTTGCTCGCAGAAAGTCTCCCACCAATATTTGACATGGGGGACGGTTTTGAGGACCGCAAACGTAATATTTGATTTGGTCGAAAAGTTATGGATAGAAAAATACCCTTCTAGCATATTTAACCATTTGTCTACAAAATCTGAATCTTCTTGACCTTCAAATATGGGAATATGAAATTTGATTTTTACCTTGAAGGGGGCGGCACCTCCATTTGAGGAAGATGCATTGCTTGTTGGTAGCCGCCAAAGGATTTGCGCAAAACTATCCATCATTATGTTCCTTTGTTGCGTGAGGGCTTCCTCTAGCAACATTTTGAAAGGATCTCATATCTCGTCGTCTTTATTTTCTACCATCATGAGAGGTCTCTTGGGTTTGCAATATATTTTTTCCTCAAGAAAAACAATCTCGAGACCAAATTCTTTGTACCCTGACCTTGTCAGGGACATGCATTAAGAATGACAAGGAGCAGACCACTCTGATACCATTGATCTAGATTTTATGAGCAGAACGAAAATGAATACAGTTATCATTATTCTTAACACAGAGACACAATAATAACATAGATGCACTAACATAGATACAGTAAAACTAGTTTCTATTCAATAAGAAAGTATGTTGAAACTGTAAAATGCAACGGAAAACAAGCTTGCTAGAATGGTGGTGGTTTATCTCTGAGAAGAGATGTGACGGTTGTGCTGATTCACAAGAAGATGGTTAAAATGAGGCTCTCCAAGCCTTTTTACAATAAACAGGAATTTCAAAACCCTAGACATCCAAAAACCTAACCCTAGGAGATGAATCACCAAAAGTCATGTGGGCCTTGTTGGCGTAAGCTAGTACATCAACTTCTTGGGGTCGTAACTTTTGCATACGATCTCCGTTTTAGGCGCACGATAGCCCATTGGAAAGGTCTATCTGAGGAATACACATTTTTCCATTAGACTCTAACTTTTCCTGCATTTTAACTGTGGTGAGCCCTAAAAACGTTGTTTAGGGCCTCAAAACAACCTCGGAAGTCAGGGACCCGAAAACTAGGAAAAAACTGCCAAACTAGAAAATTGCCAAAATGAGACAGTTGGAATAGGTGGGAGGCCATCAACATCCATATGGATCAGCATGTAAGTGGAAAATATGTATGGAGAAGGATAGACATGTGGAACAAAAGAAGGTGAGTGTAGTTGGCATGTAATTTTTCTCTGAGTTGTAGAGAAGGAGAAAAATGGGTTTGAAATGCATGTTGTTGATAGAATGCCAAATGAATAAGGATTTGCAACAAAAGATTGAAAGGATAAGAGTGAAGTGAAGGAGTTTGTGTAATAAACTCACGAAGTAACAATGAGTAACATTTTATATGAGAAAGTGTGAGTGATGACCAAAGATGTTGTTGTAGTAGTAAGTGATGTTATAAAAAGAAGAAGTGTTGAAAATATGAGAGGTATTACAACAAAGTAGTTGAAATGGAGATATGTTACAATAGTGAGTGATGTTGAAGCAAAATATGGTGTTGCAAAATATGTGGTGTGGCAAGAGAAATGTCATTGCAGGAGATGCATATGGAAATTTTTTATTTCCATAATCTTTTGTGTGTTGATTTTGTTACAAGTGAAATGGGATGTGCAATAGAGGAAGGAAGGTATGAAGGAAACATTATTATTGAGGGAGTGTGGGATAATACAAAAGAAAATATGCAATGTTGTAGTAGGAAGAGATGATGCAAGAGAGTGAATATGAAGTAGGGAAACATCAAATTGAAGATGATCACAATATAAGAGTGTTTGTAGTGAAATAAAAGCAACAAGAGGAGATGTTAGAGTGATGAGCCTTAGTGGTTTTCATTGAGACAATTTTGATGATGCAAAAGAGGGAAGAATATAGGGATGCAGTAAGCACAATTGAGAAAGAGGAATTTAAGGTATTCAACCCCATTGGGCCAAGTTTGTAGTAGTTGGTATAGGTGGACAATTTTCAACATGTGATAGAAGAAATAAGGGTGATGGTGATGAAGACAATTCAAGAAAAGAAGATGGCAATATGGAGCATAGGTTTGAATAATTACCTCTTATTATAGATTATAGAAGTGATGATTAAAAAGATGAAGAAGAAGGAAAATGAATGGAGAGTGAAAAATGATGAGTCGAGCTAAGTATGGAAAAGAATAAAGAAGAAAATAAAGAAGGGATCAAGGCACTCAGTAGTTTTTGATTCATCAACAACTTTTTAAGTAAGATCCAAAAAAAATTCTAACCAGGGGAGTTTGATGCAGTAGCATTCCTGGCCAAGAAAGTTATCCTACATGCATTTGAATTAATAGATAGGTGTGGAAGAGTTAGAATTACTTCCAATAAAAATTTCAGTTCTTGAGCATGTCCATATTGTCTTGGGTGTGCATTTTAAAGATTGAAGCATGCATTTTCCTAAATTGTTGAAATAACGACAATTTTGTTTACAAACACAGTAGAACGTAAGGGTGGAGTCATGGCATAAGATAAAATGGGTTTCTAGATAATTGCATGAAAACATAGGGAATCTTAAAAAAAAATGATTTGGATCTTGAACATGGCCTCCATATGAATTTTAGCGGTTCTCATGTACATTTCCTAAAAAAATAAAAAACAATGTTGGAGGGTAACTTTGTAGAATAGTTGGTGTTAGCGTCGGAAGTCACTCCTGGATTGCTTGCAGGAGCAGAGCCCGACACCCATCAGTTTAATGTCATGATTTGTTTATAAAGGGGTGATCAAATGGAGATAAAGGCTCGATGAGATATCACTCTAACTCAGGGACTGGATCTGGTACGTAAAGAACAAAGGAGGTCCGGAATCCTAACTTCATCTAATGGGTTGATTAAAGGGTGAATAGGTGGAAGACTTGATAAGAAGGGTGAACAAATGGCTTTGGGCGATAGGATTACAGCAGTTTGCAGAAGAAAGACTCTGAATGCAAGATCCTCTTGGTTCAGGGTCTCAAGAAACTGAAGGGGGACTTGACTGGATCCACCAATTCTAGGTCGCTCAGCGATGGGAAATCACAATAACCGATTAGAGACGACGCAACTATTACAGTGATCCATTACAACATCATCCTATAATAGCTACAGCTCGACTGGATCCTCCAATTCTGAGTTGCTCTAATACAGTGTAAATAAAGGCATGAAAGAAACTGGCATTCATAAGGCAAGAAGTCTCAAAAGTCCATACATAATCAGATTAATAGTGCTTCATTAAAACTTTACAACCGGGAGCTCTGTTCAACCATCGATGCTTACAAAATACAAAAACTAAGCCTATATACTCAGGAAAATTTGCCTAACAGAGGCGTTCCCAGTGACTCACAGCTTGATGTCCCCTCAGTCAAACTCGTACTGATATCTTCTTTTAAGCACCATCTTAACTACGCATGGCTCCTGTAAGGAGGGTAGATGAACCATTAAGAGTTGGGCTATCGTGCATAGACTTCTTTGTTGAGATGAGGACTTTGGCATGGCGTCTTTGAGAAAATCGATGCACAGGACTTCCTCGAGCAGATGGTTCGCTAGACCCTCCATCCCCTGCAATTAATGAGTAAGGCGAGGTTTCAACCACCCTCTCTCTTTTTCATTCACTCCGAGAAGGTACTGTGATTGAGATCAAGTTGAAATGGCCACTTGGAGAACACAGTGATCCCTTCTGCAGCCAAAACTGGCGCTTCGGCCCCTTGCGCAGTTCCTTCTATCACCCCCAAGTGACCACGGGCTGTGACCCTGTGCCTATATTTAAAGGCACTCTCGGCACCTCATGTCTCACGGCTGGGAGGAGGCTGGTTCTTATGTTTTAAAGTCCTGATGGGTGAAAAGGCAAGGAGCCTAATCGTGCACCATGTGTCCCTCTAGATCCGACAGCTCTTAACTCTCCTGACGACACTGTGGGCCCCGGTCCGGGATTTCTTCGGCACCTCGCGTCTCGCGGTTGGGGGGAGCTAATCCTTCTGCTTCAAGGCTACGAGGGGCGAGGAGGCGAGGGGCCTAATTATCGAGGAGGCGAGGAGGTGAGGGGCCTAATCCTTCTACGTGTCCCTCTTTGATGGACGGCTGAGACTGCTCCTTGATAATGCAGGCCCACCTTTGGGCGCTTTTCATTTCGCGACTCGCGAGTCGGAGACCCTTGGTTTCTCTTCTTCAACTCCCGCTTCCCGAGATGGCGATACGGGAAAGGCTCCCTCTTTGGTCGGCGCTCTCCACATGTAACCACTGGCTAGGGCCTAGGTACTCACGCCTTTTGCTACTCAGGACCTCGCGAGTTGGAGTATCAGACTTTGGCATTCTCCCTTCGCGAAGTCCCGAGACGTGATAGTCAGCGACGGTTGACCTCTATCCGGATATTTTTTCGTAACTCGAAATCTCGCGCAACCAAAGGGATGTGGTCTGCCCTTTGAAATTACGAACTCCGAGCTCGCAAAATAACAGTGCGCTTGAACTGCTTGAAACCAAAAGCCCTCGTAACTTCGCGAATGCCTCCCGAGGGATTCCAACCGTTGACTTCTTTAAAACTTTTAGCGCTATACTTGATGCGACTCAGTTAATTTGCAATTACCCATCAATCGTTGTTCTGATCTGTCGCTGAAACCTTTCCGCTAAAGAATGAACTGCCCGCTCGCTTGATTTTAAATCCAAAAAGGACTCCTCTTATGTGTTGCGCTTGGGTGCTCCTCGGGCAACCTGCAGACCTATGTATCCCGATACCAAAGACAAGAAATGTTGCTAACAGTTGGGTTCATTCAAATATGAATCAAGGAAAACTAAGACATGGGTTTCGTATCTAGCATGGGATAATATAGAATCACACGTTGGGATTTCTTTTGTCATGCATGAGTCACACTTGGAATGCATTTTGGAAATGTCTCATGAACTGTTTGGACATTGTGTAAAAAGAGGCAAAATTTGGAGTATTTTGCATAACAATGGGTTTTCAATTTAATTTAGAAATATGCAAATGTAGGAAGGTAAGAAATGAAAAAATACACATTCTCAAACTTGACACACTCAAATTGGAAAAGAAATGATCCATAATTGTCCATTTTGGTTCATTCAATCAAAAATGCAAAAATTGCCAAGTTGAGAAATTCGCTATAGGAAAATGGAGGTGAATTAGAAAAGTCTAAGATATGGGTTTTGTAGGTAAGGTTGAATATTACATGAATAAAATTTACTTCCTCAAAATAACACTTATTCAAATATTGGTGTGCATTTTTATGAGCCCTATTGGATAGATTTGTAACTTATTTTTAACAACATACTTGGATTTTGATCAATTAATGCAGATTTGGCATTATTGCATGCATTCTAAGTATGGGGTACCATGAGATGACGATGTTGGATTTTTTCATGTGAAAATGGAGATTTAATTTATAATTGAAATGTATTCAATGAGGCATGTTATCCCAAAATTTGTATTGCATTGTAATTTTTCTTGACCTTCATGAATTTTTGTAAACCCTTGGAATATGAAGTGTAGTATTTGGAATTTAGAAAATTAGGGAAGTTGGAAGGCTAGAAAAGAGAATAAAAAGCATAAATATGAAGTTTGTGAATGTATAGAGAGAATGTCCTTGTAGGAGATAATATAGAATGATTTTCTTTCCCCCTATGGCTAAGGCTTACCTTAGTCATTGCCATGGTTTTGCAAGTTTTATTGGGGGCTATGTAAGAATTCTCAAGCCGTCATGTTTATTTGTATGTAGTCACCATTGGTTTGCAGGTTTGTTTGGAGGCCTATGTAACCACCATTACCATATATGCATGTTTGAATTGGGAGGTTGGTGCAAGCATCTAGGCCAGAATTCATGCAAGTGAGAATCCTGCAATTTTGTTTGTTGACGAGTTTATTACAAAAGGAAAAATGGGAAACAAGATCCATTTAGAGGTAGAAGTATTCAAAGCCTTGCTTATTTGTGGGGGCCTACGCAATGGGAAACAATCTTCTCATAGGATATTTTGTAAAATGAATGGAAGACATCCCTAAATTGGAACTTCCATCCTCAAAAACAAGAAGAAAATCCCTTATTTTTTCTAATTGTGCACTAAAACATTTAGAGGCCTTTGGCCTAGCCCAAGAGTTGTAGAAACATGGGTAGTAGAGCACTAGTCACCTAAGACTCATGGACAAGGATTTTTGTTTGCTTTTGCTTTTGGTTACTCTGCATTTCTCTTTCTCAATAGGGAGAAATGTGAATTGGTATTTTGTTATGGACCCTATTTCATGGGATCTAAGGGAGTGTACCTATCTCATTGGTCTCTTGAATCCAATATAGAAGAGGAGATTACATCAAACCCAGTATTGGTTAGGCTTCCTCATCTCCCTTTTATATTCTAGGATCAAATATCTCTAAGAGATATCAGGAACAAGTTGGGATGATTTATTTATTGAGTAGAACCAAAAGGAAATCTATATTCTTGCACATAAATATGTGTGGAGGTGAATCTAGATAAGGGATTCCCACTATCATTGTAAATCAATATGGATGGACAGAGCCAGTAGAAATCCATAGATTACAAGTGGATTTATTTTAAGTGCAAAACCTATCATGTTTATGGGAATTTTGCTAAAATTTATCCATAAATTCAAGATGAATACCCCCCTTCAAAGCAACCATCAAATATGGATTATGAGTTCATCACAAGGGCACATAAAAAAAAAAATCATCCTAAGAGGGACTATCTAAAACAAGCAATGACATATTAGAAGTTATTGAAAATATATAATATTTAGAGGAGAAAATTGAAAGGGAAGAGGAATCATTGAAAGATCCCATCTCTATCTTAGAACATCTTGAAGGCAATGTAGATCCATCTAAGTCCCAAATGGATCTACAGACCAATGTCCCAATAGGAATAGAAGAGAAGGAGGTAAAGGATGGAAGTGAGGAAGAGGACGAATTAGAGGAATCAAAGGAGGAAGTAGAGGAAGAAGAGGAAGCATATGAGGAAGAGGATGAAGTGGAAAGGAAAGAGGAGGAAGAAGTGGAGAAAGGACAAGGCTAGGGTGCAGACCCTCTTGTTATTCTAATGTTTCACACTCATTTTTCTGAGACATTAGAATCTATTTATTTCATTAGAGACTTGAATAAATCCCCACATCCATACCCTCATCTCATAAGAGGAAGAAAATCAAGTTGGGATCAAAGAAAAAAAGAGGCAGAATAAATATTCTCTTGGGACAATAGTTAACCTTGGATTCTCTCCTATTTAAGGGAAGGATAATATTCCACAATCAATAATTATTTGTTTCTTTTGCATCCTTTTATGTGAGTAATTTGTATGAATTTATTCGTATTCTCAAGAATCGTAAATAATAAATTATGTAGGAGAATATGTTCGCCTCTCTCCTCCTAGAGATTTGACAGGAGGGGGGAAGAAATGCAAGTTGTGATCTCCCTTCTTAATATTTGTATTTGTTGGGTATGTGTTATATTATTTGCATGTGTGTGTGTGGGCGCGTCAGATATGACAACTGCATCTGACGATCCCTCGTACTAGTTTTTTTGGGGCAATTTTTGTTATTTTTAGCGGTTTACTAAAAATAATCCTGATTTTAGGGATTAGGGTTTTGGTATCTATGGAATACCTAAAAACATTGTATATATTGTATAGTGAATGGTGAAATTTGATATAATGAATATAAGAAAGGTTTTCCTAGTTGAGGGTTTCTGGTATAAATCTCTGTGTACTATGTGAATGAGCCATTGATTAAATTCCGTTTTGCTTAATAATCTATATGCATTGCTTTACTTCACAGGTTTAAAACTTACATGTGGTATCAGATCTCATTTTTGGCTTCAGAGGGACACCTTTGTTGTTGAGGGTTTGGCTCAGTCTTGATAGATCAATTTTATCTTGGGTCTGTGATAAACCTGGGTTTAGTGGGAGCTTTTGCAGTGGTGATTTGAGTGCAGAAAGAGGAATGGAAAACTCTTCTAGAATCGAGTTAGAGAAGTTCAACGGTAAAAACTTTGAGCTATGGAAGTTGAAGATGGAGGACCTTCTTGTAGACAAAGATTAATGGATCATTGTGGATCCTGGTACACAGCCTACTGTTGGAGTTACTTCACACACACCTAGGATTTATTTTTCGTAAGGTTATTCCTTGTTTATTAGTCATAATTAGTCATTATCCAGTCTCCTATATTTTAGGGAAGAATATTCCACCTGGAGAATATTTTCTTTCAGTTGACATTTCAGTTTGACTAGTTGAGTTAAGTTTAGATGTTGCATTGGTTTTGTCACCATGCAACATTGGGATCATCACCGACTCACTACTCTTTGTTCAGTCAGTTAACTGAAGACTAGTTGACTAGTTAACTCAACTATGTGGAAGTTCACTCTCATATCTGTCTGAGAGACTAGACTAGGTGGCAGTTTACTCTTGTAATTGTTGGTGTGTGTCCAGATCAATCTAGACCACCACTATGGCTCACTATTTACTTATGTAGCCCATATCTATTGTAAATTATTCACTCTTTGAGTGTGGAATACGGTTAATGAGAATTCTTCCATTCTTTCTATCTTGCTTCTTCTTTCTTAATTTCTCTCTGCAAATGTGTGTAGTATTTTCTAGCTAGATATATTTTGTGCAGGTTCAACACATTTACATGATATCAGAGCTGACAGACTACTAAGCAAAAGCTACACCAAATCATTTTTTGCAGGTACTAAAGATTGAAGACAACAAAAGATGGATTATTCATCGGAAATACTTCTAACACCTCATAACTATTTGGAATGGAAGCCAAAGATTCTACTTCTTCTCAGAAGTAGAGGCTTATACCAAATAACCATGGAAATGGAAGTAGAGCCTAATTTTGTCGATGAGAAAACCGATTTTCTCAATAGACAAGATATGACCATAGGAAGTATCGGCATGTCTGTTTCTCCTGAACTTTTCCATCAAGTATATGAAGAATCACAAGGATTAACTCCAAATGAATTATGGACCAGATTAGAGGTTCTATTTGGGAATAAATAATATTGTGAATATTTCATACAGGAGGTCGAACAGATAGAGCCAGAAGAGAAGCCATCAGAAGATCAAGCCTCTTATTATGAAGAGTCTTCTACAAACGTTTTTGCATAAATTAGTATTCCAATAATTGAAGATGATGTCTACTCCATTTCAGATTTATTTTCTGAAATTTATGTGGAATATATATGGCATGCATCTCAGGATTCACATGTAGACACTTTTCCATGCACTATGCATGCATGTCAGGAGACAAAAAGGGAGCCGCACACATCAGACTCAATTATGATATTTTCTGAGCACTATTTTCAGAAACAAATTGAATATTTTAATTCCTCTCGGGAAAATATCCAATTTCAAAAATAAAATCGTCCAAAATGGAGTCTGGAAAGTGAAGTTATGATTGTTTTAAAATCAACAAAATTTCAACGTTTTTTTCGGAAACGGCCGTACGATTTTCAAAATTTCATCCAAAATTTATTTGGATATTATTCATTACAAGAATATAAAGTGGATATGTGTGGAAATATCAATGATGCATATACTTGATCAGATCCATGTAGACATCTACATCTTCAACAAAATCTTCAAAGAGCACAAACTTGCACAGTTGCGAGGTCTTCTTGGAGTGAAGGACATGGTTGCTTAGCAACTGCCTTTTGTTCCTTATCATTTTTTATTTTATGCATTGTAATTTGAGG